>JBAJNP010000269.1:0-112238 GCA_036877545.1 Yasuhikotakia modesta | reverse complement strand
TGTATAGCTAGCCAATCAGATCAAGCTATTAAAGGTATGCAACAGACAGTCAGATAACAGTCTGTGGGTGGCTGTCTGACTCCAGACATATAATAGGTTGGTTTATATCAGCCTTATTTCTAATGTAAAGGCCAGTGATCATGTTTCTGCCTGCTTCATCATCTTCTATATTCATCATCTTTACTGAAAATCTATGGCACAACCAACAGTGAAGATCTGAGCTTGTTGCAGCATGGAAATGTAATTTTGTGGGTTTTTCAACCCCATCATGGCAGTATTGTGCTATTACGCACTCATCAAATGACTACTTAGCCGTTATCACACAAACGTTTCTCCGTGGCCACACACTGTCTCATTAGCATTTACATGTTGGTCTCGGCCCTTTTAAGCTCCCGTGTTGGATCTTGGTACAACTGTGCAGTTCTGCAGTGGTATGTGATAAAGAGATTTGTGAATGATGACTTCTAATAGGAGAGCCTATTAGGCATGTGCTGTAGTCTCCTCACAGCATTGATGAGGGGCTGTTGGGGAGCCTGTCTAGCAGTATCTGTTAGCCACCATTAGCATGACGGCTCACAGCCTCTATAGTTTCCAAACATTCCAAACAGTGTTTTTCACTGGTATTACAGTGAATGTCATTCTTGTGCAAAAAGAATGAGTAGGGCAGTGGCCATTGGCAATAAATAGCATCTAAAATTATTTTATACACTGTAAACAGACCTTGCACGTTGACAACAGACAAGAATAAGGTAGATACATTTTGAGTTCATTTTTATGTTGGAAATGATAATTCTTTTTTTACTTAGTGGCAAGTTGTTCCTAACTTGTATGACTTTATTTCTTATTGTATCTTCTTTATTATGTCCTAGTCACCAATTACTTTTATTTATTCAAACAGTAAGTGAATGGTGACTAAGGCATCATTCAGTAACATTTAGTCTAACATCTTTTGTTCTCCACATAAGAATGAACATCAAACAGATTTGGAATAACATGAGAGTGAGTATGTGATTACAGAAGTTTCATTCTCTTTCATTTCTTTCATTTCTCTTTTCATTTCTTTCATTTCTCCTTGTGTATCGTTGTACCATTGTATGGTTTTCCTGTAGCTTAACTAATTGAGCATTGTGATAGTAGCGCAAATGTTGTGGGTTCAATTCTAGGGATAAAAGGGAATTCTAGGGATAAAATGTTGCCTTGAATGCACTGCAAGTTGCTTTGAATAAAAGCGCCTACCTAATGAATAAATATAACAGAAAAATGTATTTTAATATAGAAAACAAAATTCTCTTTAAAAACGTTAAAAAAACTCTTTCCCCCCTTTTTGAACATAGTTTAAACGTTTAAACATAGTTCTGAATTTAGTAAAAAGATCACCGTTGTATGAAAAATACAACATATTTGTATCACAGAGTATGAATTTAAAGATTATTCTGTAAAAAAACCTGGAAAAATAATGTTGAAAGGTGAAGTATTATTGTTGCATTTGTGTTTACTTAAGCTGACTTAACATGCAACTATAAGGGGTAAAGTGTATTTCAGGGGATTGTCCTGTCTGTTCTAGATTCTGTTGTGGAGAAACTGAGTTTCAGCAGTATCTGCTTGGTGAATTGGGACAGAAACACTGCCAGCCCAGTGTTTTTTTTTTCCATTTTTGAAACATTTATGTGCAAACATGCGCTGAGTCATCGCTAAGCTCCTCACAGTCAGCTGTGAGGTGATCTCTCTCCGATCCCCCCTGCGATTACGAAACATGACCACCTGCTGGCATTCTGCCCTCAGCCCAAATCCCCAAACCGAAGAAGGACTTGTTTATTTTTCCTCTGGTGAATCTGTTTTTACGAAACACTTTATACAATTACAGTGTGCCGAGGGATAAGGCTAAACGCAAGGACATGGGCAGGCAGGCAGGCACAGCTCCAGCTAAATATAGTGCTAATGATTAGCTGTGTAAAGAGAGAGCTTGGGCTTGGATATGCTTGGAGGAAAGCAGCTGCTCAATTAAAAGAAGGAACGAGTCTCCTTTGAGGTTAAGATAAAAAGAAGAAAATTTGCACCAAACATGTGAAAATCTTCCGAATATTTAGCCGTCCTGCTACAATGCATTTGAAAACATTAGCGTTCAGAAACTTTACAGGAAAAATGCTTAAGATGTTTACAATACAGAGCTGATCAGGTTGTAGTTCTTAAGACTTAAGATGTGTTTTTAAAGAGTGGTTTTAATGTCTGCAGTAAATACGTTTTGTTCAACAACATAATTGCAGACAGTCATACCTCAAATGTGGATTTTGTAGTTGCTTCATTTTTTTAAAAGTTAATTTGCTAACAAGCCAAGTTGGAAAGCCAAGAACTACAAACACCACAAAGATTTGTGTTCACAAGTCTGATGAACAGGACTGCTGTTGTAGTCCTTATGTAGCAAATTTAATTTTCCCCAAAATATTTGGTGTTTTGCTATACAATATGTATCACTGTGTGTAAATTGTGTTGTAACAGAGTATGAAACTCTTCAAATAATGTTAACCGCAAACCTTATTTTACTTATACTGTAAATTCAAAACCACTGTTCTGGAAAGACCATTAGGCCTTCTTAGGAGATCCCATTGTAAATTACTCTTGAGATGGGTTACAAATTGACATCAGGCCTATTGAGGCGAATCTTGCACAGGTGAATAAAACAACCTTTCCTACTGGAAGTCTTTTTTTTCCTTCACTTATATCCCATTAAAAAGTCTCTGATATAAACCCAGCCCTCTTATCTGAGCAGTTTTATGCCTATTACAGCTACTGGTTATCAACCGCAGCCCGTCTGTTGCCTGGAACCCAAATAAATAAGAGAGAACAGAGCAATGATGATGGACTTTTCAAATGCTGAGTTGTATGTTATAAGTGCTTTTAGCACGACCTATTTGAAAGTGCTGCTGTAAGTTAGGGCAGAACTTTTGAGCTAAGAACATAATCATGAACTCTGAGTGAGTTTATTACCTTTATTGCTTCAGTTTATAAAGAGAATTCCTTTGAGAGCACCCTGATTTGCCACTTACAAGGCAACAGTGCATTTCTGAATGGATTTACCTTCAAAATATGTTACAAAACAAGACTTTTAGTTACTGTCTGCTTGTTCTTATTCAATAAATTGGATACATACTAAATTTACAATTTTACAGATATCAAATCATCTTGGTTATTTGTATTACAATATCACATTGAAATTAGCTATATTTTAACCAATTTGTCCAACTGGTAGTCAGTCTGGTGGTTTTCCCAGTTTACTTCAGTTTTCCTTTCTACCCCGTTAGTTTGTACTTTTACTAAAAGAAACAAACTTTTAATGACATCATCCTCCAGGAAGTGATGTAATTTTAAGTGGAATTAATTATGTGTTTTGTAGGATTAGTTGGTTGGTCTCACTCTAAAATGGCCCATCCTGTTAGATAGTTACAAATATATGTCAAGATAGCTGTATGTTGTAAAAAGTTGTACCTTAAAGGTTACAAATCCATTATATTTAAAGTGTTTTATTTGGCTGGCTGCCTGCTACATCATGCTTACAAATCAAATTTGTACTGTACAATATGTCATTGCTATCTACAGCCATGCTTATGATTGCTTTCAAAGGTAGGGTGCAATAATCAGAGCGTGCACACAAGCAAACACACACTATAACAGCACAAATAGAGGCGCTCTCACACACTCTCCTGCCCACCCACTGAGGTATTGACCAGCATCTAATGGACTAGTTTGAAGGGAGGACCACATCTCCACGGATCACTTAGAGAAGACCGAACTTCACTTGCAAGTCACAGCAGAGCAGCTCAGCCGAGGCTTGAAGTGTGGGTGGGCCCGATAAAACCCTAAATATCTAAGTCAAGCTGGGATTATTATCCCGGCTCAATGTACTCTCTGTTTGGTTTGGTGCTCCTCTACTTTTATTTCCTTTGAGAGGTGTGAATGTACGGATATTTACTCTGCAATTACCTTTATTTTACATCGCTAGAGGATGAATCCTCTCAATTTTATATTTTCTTGCATTTTAAAAAGGGAAAAATGTAAATGCTGTGTGCCTGGATGCGCGGCATAAAGCGGCCTCCTCGAATCAAAGTAT
Source organism: Yasuhikotakia modesta (assembly GCA_036877545.1). Taxonomy (NCBI): domain Eukaryota; kingdom Metazoa; phylum Chordata; class Actinopteri; order Cypriniformes; family Botiidae; genus Yasuhikotakia; species Yasuhikotakia modesta. Next base: position 108,133 of record JBAJNP010000269.1, on the reverse strand, counting down.
TTGGCACCACAAACCGAGCCCACATTGGGTAACCCCCACTGAGAGCGCTTGCATGATTTTGAGACTGTACGTTGGTTGGTTTGGGCGTGTTAGATTTTGCATCATTGAGTGGGCTGAACCAAGCTCAGCACTTTTTGTTTGAGGAAACTTTTGCCGCCTGTGTTGAGGCTAACGTGTCAAAAGACATATAACCTTTGCACAAGATTTTTGCACCAAAATATTGTGACCTTTTTAAAGATAGAGCACACGTTGTTTCTGTTCTGTTTAAATTAAAGCACAGGCAATTTTGCAGTTATTGAATTGTGTGAGCATGATGGGTAATGTAGTTTTTTAGGGAGTATGGGTACAACACTTAACATTGAAATGCAAAGTTTTTTTCACCACCCTGAGATGCCTGTTTCAGGAACTCCAAAATACTGCTGGTGGATAAACATTTGCTTCTGTGGAATCCAGTTGTGTCTTTTATTTATAGCTAACAAAATATCAGTATTTGGCTGTTGCCTCAGAGCAGCCTGCCCGGGTGGATTTGTTCTGCCTTGTACCTGCTGTAGGCTTAGCAGTTGCCTTGTTTTCTCTTGCTGTTGGGGGATGTAAACATTTTGTAAGCAAAAAGTTACACAATGTTTAAGACATCCAAAAAGCTGAACATAGATCCTCCACTTTGGACGAGACATAGTTTTAGTCAGCTGCTAATGAGAAAAAATAACAAAATGCCTACTCTTTTTCTATTTACAATGGAAAGTAATAATGTAACACAAAAATGTAACAATGTAACACAGTCAATTTGTACTTTAGAAATCGACTTTAAAGTAACACAATGTTACTATAATTCTGAAAGTTCCACTGTTTCGCTTCAATGCAAAAGAAAGAAAGTAACAGAAAATAATTGACCTCACCTTTAAAACAGCCGCATACAGCAGCCATTAAACAGATAAGTGCTCCGCGAGTAATGAAATGATCAAACAGCGCTGTCACACCTCGCTGGAATATTGGACTCGGCTCTTTGCTCCTCTGTCTGTGTAAACTCACGCTGAGCCTCAACAAAATGGGCGGATAACAGAGTCACTCAAGCCAGGCCAAAAGTGAGTCAGAGGTCTGACAAAGCAGTGCCTGTTCTCCCCGGGCAGCTGGGCTCTTTCTGATGATGCTCTGGGGAGAGAGCGACCATGTACATAGACACTAATATGAATCCTGTGTCACAATATGGAGGGAAAGAAGAGAGAGGAAAAAGGGAGAGAGAGCTTTGTGATCTAAAGCTGGTATGATGAGGGGATATTGCATTGTTAAGCCGAGCTGCTCGCACATTAACTATGGAGTCAGCATGCGTTCCTACTGCAAGAGACATTACTTTGGCAGATAATATCAATGGAACATGTTTTCGCTTGTAAAATACACCATGACTACATATTTCCTCATTGTCCAGTACAGAGAATAATAGAAATGGCTAAGCAGAAACATTACTGTATGTGTAGAATTTTGCACATGCCTACAATCTCTGAATATCTGAATAAGAGGATTTTGTGGCCCTGGCTTATATCCTAGTAAGGGACATAAATCTCTAATTAAGAAGTTTTAATTAGGTTCATGGTGTGGAGAACTCATAAGAGAGAGAGAGAGAGGAATCCATGGTGCACAATAACAAATGACTTTATAAGCATTTTTCTGTTTGATAACCAGTATGCAAAACTACCCCAGATATGTTGTTACCTTTTACAGTTTTTTGCTAATTACTATTTCTGTCTATTTAATGTTATACACAAGATGTCACAATGCATAAATCATAATGTCCCTAAAAATAGATCTAATTTTCTTTTAAGCAAAACATAATAGCACAACTCATTTCTTCACTGCGAAATATCACCCTGCCTTATTCTCGTGAGTTTTGGCTTACAGCAAAATCAAAACTTTCACAGATCTCCCACTACAGCCCTGCCCTGAAACAAGTAATTAAAATGGTGCAATCAAAAGAAAAGCCCATCGCAAGTTAACACAGCTTTTGTTTGTTTGTGCCACGGATTTAGAGGATAAAACAGAACAAAGTGTAATTGTGCTACAGTCCGGTGGGACAGTAATAACCAGCACTGCAAGTAGCAGACAACTGTTAAAACTTGAAATAATAACAAGGATTTGTTTCCAAAAAGAAAGGAGCTAAATATATTGTGCATGCCAGCTATTATCAAGAGTGATGGTGGGAACATTAAAACAGCCTGACACTTCTGGGTCGGTATTATTGTCCTTCCTCGCGCAGCACTCCATCTTTCTTTTGTTTTCTGAGGGAAAAATGGTGCAAATCCGCTGTCTAGCTTTTGTTTTTATCCTGGAAAGGCATTGGCCTTTTTGTCCCAAGAGGCAAGGAATGTAGACAGACATGCTTTGTGTCTCGTGTAAATGTCCCTCCCTGCTCCTCCTTTCACAGGTGGATGGAGATCCAAAATCGGTAGAGCTGTCAGTCTTGGCTCTCAGGTCCAGATACTCTCATGTTCCTGGACCGATGCCTCCCGTCTCTGTTCTACACCAACCTGTCCACATGTAGCAGTCCCAGTCTACATCTATCTTCAGCTCAAACGGCGCCTGTGGAGGCTTCATGAGCATCTTCAGCCATTTGAGTCGTCTCAGATAGAGGTAAGGTTCAAATGTCACTGCAGTCACCTTCTGCCTGATTGGTTGTATTGATCTGCAAGGTGGTTATATCAACTGTAAATGTATTGCACTGCTAAAATCTGTCATTCGTTTGTTGATTGTAGCCTGAGCGAAAAAAACAACATGAAATTAAAATCTGGATTAATCTGTCAGGTTGAATTTAAAGTGGTTTCTTTATCATTTAGAGCGCAAAATAATTCATAAACATCATTAAGCACAGTAGCCATTACTATAAGAACAAATAAATMAAATTTCATTAACTGCAAAATGATGTGAACAGTCAGTTTTAAAGATCAGATTTGAAACCAAATTTAAATTGGGGCGCAGTGTGATCACACTGCAAGGTTTCAGGTGATCGCAAATTATTAATGTCATTTTTTTATACATTAAATGTAAAAATTACCATATGGTTCAAACCCCATTAATATCAATCATTGTTTTCTTGGCATCTAATCATTTAGAAATGATGTGTTTGCATAAACTGTAAGGCACTCCAAGCTCTCCACACATGATTCAATTTAGATCTGACTCGGTGCATAATGTTGTTTGTGAGCTGCAATATAATGGACAAAAAGACAAAGAATTGCTGTTAGAGTTTACTTTGCCATTAGAATAGAAATCTATAAAGCTAATAAAAAAATCATCCCCAGCTCATATCCTTACACTTAATGGTTTGCATCGTTTATATTTGCATTTTAGAACAGTGTGTGTAATATTCAACTCAAACTGTTACTAATTTTCATTTTTTGTTATTGAATATAATTTCCCAGCTGTTTCAGCTGTTGCTTTGCCACAGTCATCAGTCATAGTTTATACTTGGAGGCACAGGATTAATATTTTTGCTGTTATACTGACTTGCTAATTATACAGACTTGCTAATCTGCTAGCAGCCTAGCAAAAATACAGATACAGGAAAAGAAAAATCACGGTTAATGGTCAGAGGTCATTTGATGTGGAAACATAGATGCTGGAATCTGAAGGATGTGTCCTGCCATAGTCTAGAGAACATCCTGCCTGGTCTAATTTAAGGTGAAGGGTCCTATAAAGCAGAGGGTTTTTATAGCTGGCTGGCAAGGCCTTGTGGGTAATGGACCCAGCCCACTGCATTTCAATAGCAGTGAACTTAAAATGTCGCATCAACAGCCCATAACAGCATTTCTGTTGGATTGATATGACCTAAATGCCACAGACACACGTGAAGTAGATGCTGGGCACTGAACGCGTCGAGTGAAGGATGAGGAAATGACATCACCTGAACGCAGCTGGATTAATGTCCCTTTGTGGAGAGACTGATTGAGATGTCAGAGGTTTGCAGGAAAGGAAAAAGCATAAAAAGCCATTGTATTGCAGTTGCATGTCTCTAAATTGTCTGGTGTAGAGAGAAAATTGAGATGTAACTTTACGAGCTGTAGCAGGTAATGGGGCTGTACTTTTTGGTACCGCGCTTTGCATTGTTTTGTGCATCCTTTAAGTGTGGTAAGAGATAACTCACAACTGAGAGTGCATGCATGTATATATGTATGTCTATACTATACCATTATTTTATACATTAGTATAGCATATACTGCATGACTGTAAGGTAATGATTTCCACAATACAATCATTGCCTTACAATCATACAGTATGTACTATACTGTTTTATATGATATGGAAATAATATATTTAATCCATAATGTCCCCTTAACTCTTTTGTCATATTGTTATAGCAACCTAATAATGTATTTTTATAATGTATTATCAATATTTATTTGCTAATTTTGCAATTATTAACATCTATAGGTGGGTGGTAAAAGCTAAGCAGTCGCTACAACGGTTGTTTAACACTGCATAGCAGTGGGGGTCTAATGCACTGTCTCTGTTAACCAGCAGTAATGTGTCAAGACCACATCTGTCAGGCTGACCTTATTCAGCACGTATAGCTTCACGTATTCCTCCAGTCGCTGTAGAGGAGGGAAGATAATGACGGCATCTGGTGAGTTTGAATGGCTGGTGGACCATTTCAGGGTCATTTGGGCTACAGCGCTGGAAGCTAAATGATATTATATGTTCAGTGAGTGAGTGAGAGAGAGAGAGAGATGTTACCTCAGAGTGGAGCAGCTCCGAAATCAAAGCCAGTGGTTCCATGGCCAAGTTTATTTTACTTGAGGGTGTACACGTGCTACTGCGCTAATTAATCAGCAGGATGCCCAGTAGAACTTAGTCATTCAAGGCCAAAGGAGTTTCATCCGTCGATTACAGGTTCCGTATAGTTAATCTCGCTATCAAAATAACACGCTAATAGGAGTTAGCTAAACAGAAAAACAGAGCTGGAATGCAGAGCAGAGTTGGTAGGACAGGATTGTTAAACGTCTTAAGATGGATTATTTACTTGAGATATGTGGTATGAATTCAAGGTTAGAGAAAATGAATCGCATAAATCAATAACTGTTGTTAAAGATATGAAAATAATTCAAGGACATTCGATTATTGTGACAGATGACAGAGCATTTAATAAACACAGTGGCTTTGGAACTCAGTTTATTGTTATTTACATAACGTTAAATATGAAGCCATCACTGGCTTGCAGTCTACAATGCAGTTTTTAATTGAGTTTGTCAGTCTGATTTGTTTGTCAGTCTGTCAGTGTTAGGCTCAAGGATTCTTGCATTGTGTCTGTGCTATTTTAATTGTTTGTCTATTGTGTGTAGGCATTTGTTAGGTGGGTGTCTTTGTCATTGGATTGGTCTCTATTTATAAGCACCTCCCTCAATTTTTGTCACATTTGCATTCATTATGTTCTTTCCAGTTGTGTTTTAATGCAAGAATGTGTCTTTGTTTTCTTTAACAATAGTTTAACTAAATTCACTAGTTACGTATTTTGATGGTAAGACTTAACATAAAAAATAACTTATAGTGAAGAGTTACAGTTGGTTACCCAGGAAAACATGATTTTATACACAAAACAGTCATGGCTAAGCCGTAGATACAGCAGAATCTTAAATGAATTGTTTATTTGGGATATGCAATTCAAGTTCAAGACCTAGAAAAATGAATCACACAAACTGGGTCAGATTAAATTATCTCTGGCTTTTTGATGAAACCGTTGAGTTGATATAATTACCATTCAGTATAGAGGCTTCATGTTTGAGCACACTTATATAAGTAATCAATCATAACAATGATGTGCTTCTTGCAGTGATTTTCTCCTTGTGCAAAGTCCTTGAACTCATTTGACAGTGATTCAAAATGGAATTTAAATAGAAAATAGGTTTTGAATTAGATGCATTAGTATAATTGACTCAAGCTTAAAATTCTTATTCAGGTGAGCATATTTTGAGTTGGTTGTGCGTGTGCAAGTCACACAACGGCCCACATCAGTAGTCAGTAACTATCATACTAGTAAGATTAATGTACTGTGGTTAAGAAAGCCCCTTCAAATTAAAATGTTTGACACATATTTTCAACATCCACTTTAAACAGATGTAATAATTCCAGGAAACTGACAGAATACTATAGATGACTCATCTTGCACGAATCAGTCTTTTGTCCTATCAGATGCTCTCTAGAATTTGACTGGCTGTTATAATGGAAAATACATCAACACAGGATGATCTTTATTGAGTCTTATGATAAAGTGGTGATAATCTTAAAATATTACATTGAAAAGTGTTTTAACATTTCACTTTTGGTAATATTAAAAGACAGTTAGGGTTAGAAGTTAAGAGGGAGAGGTTTTAATTGTTAAGTTATTAAAATGTCTTTTGGGAATCATCAGATTAAAATGTTGACTGATAGTTGACCAGTATTTGTTAAGTTCCTTACCTGTATTGTTAGTAGAATGTTTAAAGTGGACTCTTGAGATAAAGTATTAGCAATAAGGCAAATTTTTACAGTATATTCATAGATGACATAAAACACTTTTGTATGCCCTACTTACATGCCTGACTTTAATTCAGTAATTTGGCAACCAAGGGTTCAGGGCAAGATTAATGTGTTGGAATACAGACTGTTGAGGGTTTTTATTAGCTTTAAATCAGTGTGGGCTGTGAAGATGTGATATGATCTTATGTTTGTGTGTGCAGTGAAGATTGGCCTCTATGTTTAATAGGTGAGCAAATTCTTCACTCCAACAGTTTAGTTTTTAATAACACTATACATCAGTACAATACATTTGCGTCAATTACAGACCAACCTGATTTGTAAATATAATTTTTGCTGCATGTGGAGCTTACAGTATATTGACAAAAAGCAAACCATATTGTTTAATACCAGATTTATTTTATTTTGTATTTTAGGTGAGTCTCTTTCTTTGCCATTCAGACTAGCAAGCTGAGAGTACAAGTTAGACATCAATGACAAAAAATGGGGACACATGATACATTGGGGATGTTGAATATCACTCCAAAACATAGCCCAAAATAACCTTAAGCCAGACATTCAGAATCCATTAGTTTTAACAAGATTTATTTAGTCTGTCTTCAAACGAGCACTTCAGAATTATGCTTGTCCATGGGAATGTCATCTGCAATAATGTTACATATTTAAAAGCTAGAAATCTGGAAATATTTGCAGAGGTAATGTACACAGGAATATATATTTGAGATCAGTAGCATCAGGTTTGCTAGTCAGGTCAGGTAGTCAGGTAGTGGCTAATAAAACTACAGGTGCAAAATGCTCTGCAACTTCTAACGTGACTTAGTAATTCTTCAAGGAACGCTATTATGAGCAAGAATCATATCAAGAAGTACCATTTTAGCAAACATAATGGTTGTTAATTAAAACCACCTCATATTTTGAAACTTTCCCAAAAATAAACACAAATTAATTGTGCCCACAAAATTGCTGCTGAGCGCAATTTGCACAGTTCAGTTTCACCAAGTCTGAAATACTTAAAAAATGCAATTTCAACTAAATTAGCGGCTGATTAAACTGGATTGTGTTAGGGCTGAACTGCAACACTTAAAATTAGTTCAACTGTTTTTCTTGTTAGATAAAAAGCCTTTATGCTAAAGAATGAGTAAATTATTAAAATACTAAACAGGAAATGACCGGAGAAATACCAGCATTTAAACATCAAACATTGGCATATCCTTAGCAAAAGGAAAAAATGAGGCCTGCGTGTACATACTTGGAACATTTAATTAGACTAAAATCATTCCTAAACCCAATAATAACCATAAAGAGACAGACTATAAGTTAGTGAGGCAAGAGAGAGCAACATTTCTAAATGTGTACAGAAACTCATCTTCAAATATCAGCGTATATCTTTAAATAATTTTTCTCATCACATCAAAGTACGTGGCCTAGAGGGGCAGCTGCACGCAGGGATTGTGAATAGAAGTCTGTTTCACAAAATATGCCACCGCTTTCCTGTCTCCGTCAAAACGCTCTTTTGAAGAGCTGCCCGGTTCTGTGGGAGCCCCACACAAAGGTCACGGCCAATTATGGCTTTCTGAATGTGTCGCTGTTTATGTGTTTTGATTTCCCCCAGCACTTAAAGAGCTCTTTAAGAATGGCCCCTGTAATTCACTTTGGGTCATCAAGCAAAACAAACAAAATTACAGCTTTTCTTTAATAGAATGACAGAATGAGCATTTGACCCAGCTTTATGTTTTTATGGATGCGTCTAATTTTGAATTTCAGAATTCATTAAGATAATAATGCAATAATCTTGGTAGTGAAAAAAGCTCCTACTGCAGTCTATTTTTCAGTCTATGTTCACTATCTGTCTACAAACACACACACATGTGTATGTATGTATATATGTATGTGTGTGTGTGTGTGTGTGTGTGTGTGTGTGTGTGTGTGTGTGTGTGTATATATATATATATATATGCTTGTGTGTGCACGCGTGTGTGTGTACATAAATACACACACAATGTATATAAATAGATATGACTATGTGATTTTGTCTTACTGTACATTTTTCGTGGCTTATGAACATAAAATAATTATTCTTATGAATTTAAATTGCATGATGGCTTTTATTAAAATTGTCCGTTTTATGTGTAGCTACTTTCATGTTGATTTATTCAGTCCTGCAGTGTGATGCCTCTGCTTAATAAAATGAGACTTTTATCATTAATAAGGATAAAGCAGGTTAAAGCATCACTTATCTGCATGGACACTAACATATGAGAGTCTAACTGTTGGCAACAATGTGTCAAAATAGCTTAATAGTGTGAAGTGACAGCAATGTCCTACAGTGACATCTGATTAAAACTCATTCGTTTTTTTTGTGGATTTACGGTGCATGAACTGTAACTAAAATGACTCATGTTAACTGAGAGACTACAACATGCAAAATGTTTGTACTTTTCAAAACTTTATTAGTTTATTAGTTCACAACATTTTCCTTTATAATTTGCTCACAATCAAAACAGTATGAATTCCTCTTTGAACTTATGAAATTTGATATATACAAATTTGATATATATTTGGTGAACTATTAAACTGATATACAAAAGTGAATATTGACTTAGTGTCAGTAATATAATACATAACTGCATATTTCAATTTTGGGTGAACTGTTCTTTAAGATTTTGAATTGTTATGCTACATTATTTTAAGGCTGTTTTGTGCTGTTTTTAGGGTCTGTCTTTCTGCATGTTTTCTGCATTCTACACAAGTTTGTAAGTCTCTGATACTGGTAGTAAGGATATTTAGGGCACGGCCTCTGTGTAGTTCTGTGTGTGAGCTTTAACACAGCACAAACAAATAACAGCTTATCCTGCACGCTTGTGAATACTGAGACAACTTCTCTGTGCTGCTCAACCTTCACACTGTGAGGTAGCAGAATGAGTTAGACGTGAATTTACTGCGTCTGTGTTTTATCTGAAAACCTGTGCCATGTTAAATGGGCCGGGAAACATCTGCGGGCAAATGAGGCCTATCTAGGTGGATTGTAATGGCTACAGAAGCCTTGAAACAGTAGAAAGAGCTAACTGCTGTTATTTGAATACGCGTTGTATACCCAGAGCATCTGTTTGGTTTAAAAGAGCCTGTTTGTGTAGATCGTCATGGCGACGATCTAATTCAGTCCCATGTTTAATGCTGAGGAGAAACTACAGGCCCACTGTTAGGATAAAACGCCTGATTATAGGATATGATTAATGTACTCTCTGTTTTGCATTGTCATAGCAACATGAGCTAATGGCTGTGATCTCACTAAAGATAACTAAGTGCTACAGACAGCCGATATCTTCTCTAATAAGCTTGGGAGATCTAAGTCTGTGCTTGTTCATTTTTTTCAGTCTTTCAGTTCGTTGCAACCCAAGAATCTTAACCCTATGAAACCCTATTGTGATATTTTTTTATTGAAGGGAGCTGTACAGTGGCCTGCGCTGTGGTCCCTAATTCGTTGCACGCTGTGAGTGACAGAAAACTATGACATTTGCCCTGCAGGTCACGACTGAAGCCTAGGAACAATATGTGGTTACTGTGATTGGTTGATTCTACCCTGAATGACATTGATTGAGGAAATAAAGGGTCTTGACTCAGGTCTTCATAATACATAACAATGGATCACAACAAAGATGCTGCGACTCACATGCAATGGCTTGCGGTAAAGAGGATGCAACACAACAAGTACACACCACAAGTATTCGCACCACGTCAAAGCATGTCACAGCTAGTTACAGCTTATGGTAAATTTGAAACTGCCATCACAGCTTCTGCCTGAAAGATTACTTTTGTGCCTCATTTCTTGCCGGAAAAAGAAGTCCATGGGCTACATAGATGTGTTAAACCATCTCTGTTGCATCAGAGATCTCTGGAGATTCTGTCTGTAGAAGAAGCAGAGAGAAGTCACTAGCTCTCCCTCACATCAGAGTTAAAAGAAAATGTGTATTTTCTAATGTTACCGTAGGTGGTTTCATCCAGCAGTTGGTTGTAAGCTTCCTGGAAAAGTTGTTTTGGAGAAACTCACTTTTGCTTGGTTGTGAATTCAGTGAAGAAGTTGAATTAGTTTTGAATTATTGAAACTAAAGTTTCAACTATAGTTTAACATAGATACCATTGTTGGGAAAGCTATTTTGAAGCTGTTGCTTAGCAAGCCTAGAGCTATTAGCAGTTGAGAGGGGATGCACTACAGTGTAGCCGTAAACACCATATTAAATCTACTCTTTGAAAAAATAATTAGGTACACAAGCTGCTAACAAAAACAAGGGGCAACATCTTCATATTTTATATTTGGCAAATATATTTTTGTCTAAATAAAGAACAATGCAATTACATTATTTTTTGGTTTAATCAAAGCTATATTTTTCTAGCACAAAACAATAATAGTAGTTGAATGCATAAATGCAATTATGAAAACTTTAATAAAAAAAATCCCCCAATCATGTAACTATGTCTGCTTTCTCAGGCAGAATGAGCAGTTCAATGCAAAGTTACAAACAGCAATGTGTCATTTTGTCACACAACACTGCTACTGGATACGTGGCTTGTTAGTGAAAAAGCTTCATTATTTCAAAAATGGCTAAACTTCCATTATACTGAATAATGTAATTAGAAGTTGCTACACAGTCATTTATCTAAGGTATTTTCAAAGTGTCTGGAATTACATTGGAATTTTATTACGGATGGCTGCATGCATTCCTTGCAATATTCCTTTTTTCAAAAGCTACACATTTACATTTATTCATTTAGCAGACACTTTTATCCAAAGCAATTTACAAAGAGAGAGAGAGAGAGAGCATTTAACATTTTGCTGTAGAAACCAACAAGCCAGGTCTGCAAAGGTACATTCATAAATGGGAATTTGGTTCTGGTGCTAGAGACAGGATGAGAAGAAGTTTTTTTTTAATTTAACATCAGAGCATTAGCAATTGGGAACAGTTTTAATGACCTACAATCATTTTCACACAGATCGTTATGTTGTAAAGCCAGTTGTCATGACTCTGAAACAAAAAGGGTGGCTTTGTGATGTCATAGCATAACCACACAATGACATCAATATATCTATTAAATAGTTGCACAGATGCTGTCATCAGCACCAGAAGATCTTCAGAGCTTTGTTTCAGCAGGACAGATTTACTTCCAACAGCGTGGTTGTTTCAGTCTAATATACATGAGATTCATCTGTCTTTTAAGATTACCTCAGGACCTGCTGAGGTGCACAGATTTCAAACAGAATGAATATTTCACCCTTTTTTGTATCTGTAACTTGTAAATTGGTTCTATTGTGATTGAGAAAATGACGTGGTAATTGAATTTGTGGGGATTGTTTTGTACTGGTCTCACTTGCCTTCTGCTGTTTCTATTCTTGCACCTAGAAAACAGCGTGTCATAGAAAAATGTGGGATTTATTTTCAAAGCACTTTCTTTTTGCTGTGTAGACCTGAATTTATGTATGCCTAAGACATAGTTCACACAAAAAAGATTTTTTTGTCATCGTTTTTTACTTATCTGTGTTCCTGTATTCAGTTTGACACCACAGACATGATCTGGTTTGTTTCTTACATAAAGCTAACGTAAGACTTCAGAAAAATTGATGTCAAATGGATTTACTTTTGTGTTTTTTTATATATCGAATAAACTTTGCATAAAAATATTTTTGTTCCATGAAAATGGCAGCATATAGGTTTGGAACAAGGGTGGGTAAATAATGGCAAGTTTTCTCTTTTTGATTGAACTATACCTTTAAGCTAAGAAAGCTGAAACCATTATTTCTGTCACCTTACATCATCCCCACACAAACTTACTCATAATGTGGTGGAAGCTACATTACCATGCAATCATAACATGCAAAAGAGTTATTTTTCCTTTACCATGGTGTAAGCTGAGTAAATGCAGTGATTTCACAGATGTGATATATGGTGATATACATGCAATACTGAAAGAAATAACACTTTATAACATATAACATTTTTAACAAATAACATTTAAATAATGTTTTTTTAACATGTAATGTACTCTCATGCTAATGATGTTTAGGACTATTTGTCTGATACTGTGATGTCATTGGTCTTGAACATTCAAGTTGAGAGTAAATTTTCATGTCGTCACACTGAATTTGTTTGTCTTGCAGTTACTCGGAGAGATGGAGTGGCTGATTTTCTCCCTGCTGGTGCTGGCCATGTCTGCATCGGGACAGCTGTGCCCCAAGCGTTGCATGTGCCAGAACTTGTCGCCATCTCTGGCCATCCTCTGCGCAAAGACAGGGCTGCTTTTTGTGCCAACGGTCATCGACCGACGTACAGTGGAGCTGCGCCTCACAGAGAACTTCATTACGGCGGTAAGGAGGCGGGACTTCGCAAACATGACCAGCCTCCTGCATCTGACGTTGTCCCGCAATACCATCAGCCAGATTATGCCTTACACTTTCGCTGACCTGAAGCGACTGCGGGCGCTGCATCTGGACAGCAACCGCTTGAGCGTCGTCACAGACGATCACTTTCGAGGCCTCACCAATCTAAGGCACCTTATTTTAGCCAACAATCAGCTTCACAACATCTCACCACATGCTTTTGATGACTTTTTAGGGACTCTAGAGGACTTGGATCTGTCGTACAATAACCTGGTGGACATACCGTGGGAGACTATAGGACGACTCACTAACGTGAACACTCTCAACATGGACCACAACCTCATAGAGCATGTTCCTCTAGGAGTCTTCTCCAACTTGCACAAATTAGCACGTCTTGATATGACGTCTAATAAGCTAAAGAAAATACCCCCTGACCCTTTGTTCCTTAGGATACCAGTCTATGCCAAGTCAAAAGGGTCGCCTCTTTCTTCTCTCGTGTTGAGTTTTGGAGGGAACCCGCTTCACTGTAACTGTGAGCTACTTTGGTTGAGGAGGCTAACCCGAGAGGATGACCTGGAGACCTGTGCTTCCCCTCCTGATCTTACAGCCAAGTACTTCTGGACCATCCCAGAGGAGGAGTTTATCTGTGATCCACCCATAATTACCAGGAAATCTCCCAAAACGTTTGCCATGGAGGGCCAACCCACAAGCCTCAAATGCAAAGCCAATGGGGACCCAGACCCTGACGTTCACTGGATCTCTCCAGAGGGCCGTCTGATTGCGAACACCTCTCGTACTTTAAGCTTTAGCAATGGAAGCTTGGAGATCAACATCACTTCCCTGAAGGACACGGGAGTCTTCACCTGCATCGCATCCAATGCAGCGGGGGAGTCTACAGGCACGGTGGAACTGGTGGTCAGTCCGCTGCCTCATTTGGCTAACAGCACCAATCGTATTAGAGAACCTGATCCAGGGCCATCTGATATTCTAACCTCTGCTAAGTCCACTTCATCTGCTAGCAATGAGACCAGGACTCAGGACAGGAAGTTGGTACTTGCTGAGCTCACTGCAAATTCTGCACTCATCAGGTGGCCCTCACAACAACACTTCCCTGGAATCAGGATGTATCAGGTTCAATATAACAGCTCGTCTGATGACACCTTGGTCTACAGGTAAGATGCTTATAAATATATTTACCTAACTGAAAATCTAATAACAGTTATAGTAATTGAGGTAACTTAGTATAGTAATTAGGCTAACACAGTAAATCACATATCTAATCATGTATTCTGTCATCCCCTATAAAAGTTTATTAGAATGATTTATTGCATATATTGCTAAGCACCAACCTGCATCAATATACCTGAACTTTGCTCCCATTTATTGCTATTCAATTTATTGTTCAATCTAGGAATCAATGGCTTTCATCTCCACAGACCTCCCTTATGCTTAAGCTCAGCTTTTAGAGTGACAAAAATGACAGCGGAAACTTCAGCTGTATTGCACTGCAGGATGCCTCTGTCACGATAAAAGGAAAATCTTTGCTTCATCTGTCAGAAGTTGCACTGTTTATGGGCCATATATTCCCTAAGCACTTTTCCAAAGCTGTGGGATATCGAGCATTCAAAGTGTTTGTGCATGTTGTTCTTTTGAGTTTAGAAAGCTTATTCAGGAAAATGACAGAAATATCAAAGATGATGATTCTGTAGTCAGACGAACAGATTTGGGAATGAGGCAAAATCTGTGCAGGGAGAGATGGACACAAACCAGGCTAATTTGTCTTTTTGCTAATATTTAGAATCCAGACCCATTGTGATATCTCCTCATTCACAGCTGTCTGGTATGTTTAATTAGTCTGGGCATTGGGGACAGTCGTCAATTAGAGTCCACCTCACAACCTTGGGCAAAATATATAAATGTTTTGCTGCATTAGTGCCCATAAAATCTAACTAATTTGCCTGGTGAAACAGTGACTGAGAGTTAGATTGTATACAACACTTAAAGGTGTTGTAGGGTCAGAGATTCTAGGTAGTTTTCTGGCATTAAACACAAAAATATTTTCCTGACAAATGTTGGTTCAGAGAACAGAAATGTATTTCAGGAAGTACTTTGACATTTTTGTAAGACTGAGTGTGTAAAAGAACCTGAATGAATTCATTCTACAGAGAAAATGGTGATTGAATGAAAATATAACATTTCTCTACTTTGAAATTGAAGAGAGCTGTAGAAAGCAGTTTGGTAGCATTCACATCAGTCAAAGTGACAGCTGCTCGGACCCCCGGCAGTATGCAGTCTGCTTGCTGTCATACTTCTGGGCAGTGAAGTTTTGGAGCCAATTACCTGAGCCATGAATGATAAAAATGGCATGACAATGCTGAATGCTGATTGGCTGATAGCACCACAAAAACACACACCGTCCCTTGAGCAGCCCCATGAATCTTGTGACATAAAGGCAGCAGACAGAAGTCTGTTTTGCACTCCAAAAAAACAAAATAGGTCACTGTCAAATTTAATTTTGTCAGGATGCACAGCTACTATAAATGGTCGTCTATGAGAAACCTTTTTTGGCAGCAAAACGGTGTAGTTGCGACTGTATCAGCAGGGTTACTGGCACATGCTAATGAGACAGACCCTAAGCCCTTGGTTGAAATGACATTCCAAACATTGCTAGCTCACTGCAGAGGATATAAAGAGGCTTCAAAATGATTAAAAGTGAATTAGTGTAAAACTCTGAGAAACTGGGTCAATGTAAGAAAAAGTCCAGCTTGCAAAAGCTCATGGACATTAAAGAGAAAGCTGTTTTAGCGATTAATTCTGAATCAGTCATTGCATTGCGGTTTCTTTTTTATCTCCTGTGACCTTTTAACCAAATATCTACAACGATCCTCCATCTGAATGAATAAGCATGTCAATAAGGTTTTCCAGGCCGGCAGGATATAGATTGTATGGTGTTTTATAATAAAAGCCCACATACTTTTGTTAGATTAAATAAGGTTATGTGAACAGTTACAATGGCACTTGGTTAGCTGTTGGATCTGGACAGACACTTGTGGTCTATTATCAGTGATATTGGTCACACTTCCTTCTGACTGGATGTCACAGGAAGTCAATGTATCACTGTCGGCTCACTCTAACACCTTGGACAGCCTCTCCAGAAGAACAGACCAATAGAGACAGACATATCAAAATAGGTTTTACTTTTTCACACCAGGAGATGTACCTGAGAATAGAGAGATGGAACTCTTTGAACCAGCACATTTTTATGCATTCCTTCTGAAATGATAGGCTGCTCATGAGAGGGTATTTAAGAGGAGGTATCTGCTTCTGACATCTGACACAGACATGGGAATCAGATTTCCTGTTGCACATTGTACTGAAGACCTCACATTTTGGCTGAGTAGCATTTTGCTTCATGTGTACTTACACATTTAAAGAACAGTTCACCCCAAAATGTAAATGCTATATCTTACCATAAAACTGTTTCAGTTACGAGGTATCATTACACGTTGACTATAAGCCTTGTGAAAGTCAAATGATGGCAAATGAGATTAAGCCACTATTTATATATATATATATATATATATATAGGTTATATATAGAATATATCAGAATTATAGAATATATCAGACAAATAGCAAAGTTATATGTCAACTTTTATGGTGTTTTCTAATGTTTTATGGAGCTTGGCAGACTTGGTCATTATTATAAAAAGAATCCTACTGAAAATTCTACTTAGATGCTCATGCTGGCAGAAGTTGAATTTTGTGAAGGGGTTGAAGGGGTGCGCTGTTCCTTTATATACACTCATTCGTTGATGTTCATTTGGACGTAGCTCTGACGTATTTGTGTTTGATAATACAGTAATTGTAAGCATTGATTAAACTCGTGAAAATGTGCCCTAATTGACATTGAAAAGTGTCTGCTAGCAAAGCATTGATTAAGTGGCTTTTCTTACAGTTATGTCTGGTAAGGAGAGACTGTGCACATCTATCAGGAAGTGCAAATGAAGCTTCAATTTTTCACTAAGGCAGAAGAATGCTCAGAGCAGCAGCATGCATCTGCCTTTGTCTTTAAAGAACATCTTGTGAGCGTAATACTTTTATTCTCTGCGTGTTTTATTTTGAGGAGGAAAAGGGCACAGCTGTGTGCCTTTAATAAAGATCTTTAAATAAAGCCTTGTGTTAGACGCTACTGAAAATAAGCTTATCTTTGAACAGCATGGCAAAAGTGGTTGAAATCAGCCCTTCAAAAATCTGGGACTATGCACTTTGGTGTTTAAAGACAAAAAGACAGAATTATGTTGTAAGCGATTGTATTCCTTTGGAAAAATCCTTTAATTTTTACTCAAGACTGAGAGGCAGTGTGGCTCAAGATGTGAATAGATACACACAGGATAAATAGTACAATGTATGAATGACAGTTACAGTGTTTGAATGGCAATTAAATCTGAATTAAGTGCATTATGCAAATTTATAGGCAGTGCTAGTGACAGTTAAATGTATGACTATTTTGATTGCATTTTATTGGAATAGTGTTTCCTGTAGCTCAAGTGGGTGAGTGTTGTGTTAGCAGAGCAAAAGTTGTGGGTTCGATCCTAGGGAACACAAGTACTGGTAAAGTTGAAAATTTGTTTGCTTACCCACCTTGTCACTACAAACTCGTATTACACATTTTTACACTTATAGATAGTTTATATCAAAATATCAAAGCTGCTTTTTCTGAACAATAGGGGTAGGCAACCCTTCGCTTGGGGATCTGCTGTACATACCTGCAGAGTTTAATAAAACACCTGACAAAGTAACTGTTACTGTTATGCTGCTAAAAAACATAGTAAAACTAGTGAAGTTGTTACATTTAATGACTTGTGACTTACCTGATGATCAGATGAGCGTTTTGCTATATAAATGACCAAAGGTTTTACTCTTAGCAATCTGTTAATTGCTGCCTTAGTTTATATATTAAACTAGCACTGAGAAATTCAGAGTTTATTTTGTTTTAATGCTTTCAAGGAAATACAGTTATCCACAATTATCCACTTCACAGGCAGACTAAAGCAAAAGTCCGGAGCTTTCCTGAAATCTTAATTAGATCAGCGTTACTGTTGCTTTAAAAGCTGGCAAGGTAAATTGTGCCTTTGGATGAAGAGGTGGATATGCTATAAACATGACAGATGGCTAATACAACCGTCTGTCTCATAACCCCTTGTGTTCCATAGCTGTG
Source organism: Yasuhikotakia modesta (assembly GCA_036877545.1). NCBI lineage: Eukaryota > Metazoa > Chordata > Actinopteri > Cypriniformes > Botiidae > Yasuhikotakia > Yasuhikotakia modesta. Next base: position 90,045 of record JBAJNP010000269.1, on the reverse strand, counting down.
TAATTCTACCACCAAACAGCCCCTTTCGGTAAAAAAATGACAATTATATGCATATTTTTGGAAAAACTGTTTCCACCGGGATGTATGTATTTTGTGCTTCATTGTCCATAAGTAAATCATCATCAGTTTTTAGTTACACAAGGAATGTAAAAAATACTGTAATTCTATCATAGCATATCTATATAAAAGTAGCTTATGCTGCTATTTGACTGCACCAGGTGTCCTGTTTGCTACCTTAATATTAATTATTCACACCTGCAGTGATCACGAGTTTGACATGCACCTGGTAGCCTATATGAAAGCTGGTCTATAGAAGGTCTTTAAATAAATAAATGGCAAACAAACCCCATTCGCTTTCTTTAAGGTGAAGTGTGACGGTTTTCTGAAGTGTAATGGCTGTTTTCAAACAGGTTTTCTTGAATCTATTCCCCATCTTTTATTTATAGGTAAACAGCTAGTCCTGTACTAGAATTAAGCCATTGAATAATACAATGTAGCTAATACAATATATTATGATAAACAAACATTTCTTGTGTAGAATTTGTTAGTCTGATACTGTTCACACTTGCTAATACATATCAGTGCTGCGTCCAGATCAGATTTGTAGAGAATGTTGTCTGAGAACACGGATTACCACAGAATCTTAACACATTTTCACATTTTCAAGTTGTCTTTCACTTACGTCTGTTTAAACAGCCACTCAACACCCCAAACTTCAGTGATGTGTATATATAGGTGTGAGGTACTGCCCACCCTAATAGCAAATTAAGTTTTTTTAATTTGCCATTATTCTAATTATTATGCCATTTTAATTTGAGAAGTTTTCCAAAAAATATGTTCCCTTCTACATTCAAATCTGCTGTATTCATTTGAGAACTAATTTTCTCTACCTTTGGTCTTTTAGGGTAAGTGTTCTAGCTTTAAAACTAGGATGTGACCAAAAATGACTAACCACTGGCCTAAGGAACAGAATAATTCATTTAATTAAAACTGGTAATATAGGACTAGTGACCACAGAATCCTCACAATGCTATTGGCTGAGGTCACTGCTTGTAAATTGCTTGTTGCGCATGTAAACAAACAGCCCATGTCCTGATAATGGTTGATGATGGCTGTGATTGAAGGGCTATGTATGTGTTGCACGCACAGTTCCCCAGGTAGGTATAAGTGAAGCTCTTCCCAATCAGTCTTGATTAGCAGATGGTTAATGTGTGAACTGGGAGGCAGTGAAGGGCTAATGCCTCCTCCATCATAAATGACTGATGAGCTGATTAAAATGTCTCGCAGCAAGGGCATCTATACTGCAGTGGAAGTGAGGGTGAAGCCCACACAACAGTTTGTTCAGGTTCAGATGACGGCATTGGTACTGTAGCACTTCCTGTTTAACTTTGCACAGCTTGTTACAAAAAGCAATTCATTATCTGTATAGATTAAAGGATGTATACTAGATAATGCTTGGTTTGCATATCCTAATCCAAATGCTGTATTTGTGTGAACAAGATTAGCAACTCCACAGTGATCTAGTTTATTATTAATTGTATTTTTTACTAGTTGTGCTGCTAGTTTGCTGTCCTAATGCAGTTGTTGGCACAATATGTATAATTTAGTTATAGGAAGCATCATTATTATTCAATAGTGCATCAATCAGTATTGCTAAAGTTTATGGTTAAGGATTTAAGAAACCTCAAAGTATAAACCTCACAAGCATAAACAAAACCTCAAATCCATGTGCCTCAAGCTCAAGTTATTGAATTTAGAATTATTGCCTTGGGATAATATAACTGACCACATCCCATAGACCTACACTAATACAGGACAATAATGGAGGCTGGGTGCTTTTTTACTATAGCTAGTGAGTTACTAACCTAGCCACCGTTTGTAAAACACTAGCATTTTTACTGAGCATTTTTCGTATAGACAAGCACATTTTTTTGTATTAGATAAAACAAATTCTGATAAAGCAGTGATATACGTAGTAAACTATAGTACACTGAATATTCACCATGTGTGATTTGTATGTGTCCTTACATGGCAGCTATTGATGCAGACTGTCAAAATCCTGAGTTTGCATTTCTAACCATTGTACCTCATTCCTCTCAGGAACTCCGTCCTTCCTGCAAGGCCACAGATCAATTTTTAATTATAGACATCAGTGTGGCCCCTCCCCTCTACCAATGTGAGACTACAGGCTTTAATTGAAATGACAAGCCACAGTCCAGCTGATAAAACAGCACCTTGGCCTCAATAGTGATTAATGACAGACAGGTAGCTTAATATGCAAATCTAACAAAACAAAAGAACATAGAATCAATGTTATGAGAAGACGAAACTCTTGCCCTAAACCATGTTGAATAATCTGTGTTTGTTGCTAAGTTTTTGTGCATAAAACGTTCTCCAAAAACAGGTTTTAATTGTCTTTTTTGCAGCAGAATCCATCTATTGGAGATTGATTTTGAAAAAGCAGTCCGTTTTCTTAACGTGGATGGATGATGTTTTTTCCATCATCCATCCACAGTTGTTCTAAGTGAAGCATAAAATTAATTTTCCTTGTGGGGGTGTAATTAGCATGAATTAGTTAGGTGCTACACTGGGGATTTCTGTCTAGATATTGGGTATTTTGTGTTATAGGAGGCTGTATTTTGAACGAATTTGCTTGTGTGTTTCACTCAAAAATCCACCTGGAGATGTTAGCTGTTTTTGGTATGTAACGTCTACCTGGTTTGGTGTGTTCCTATAGCTCAACTGGTAGAGCATTGTGCTAGCAGTGCAAAGGTTGTGGGTTTGAAACCAGGGAATACAAGTACTGATAAAAATGTATGTCTTAAAATCACTGTAAGTATCTTCCAAATGAATTAATTAATGTAAATGGTTTAAATCTTTGCATACATGTACACCATTTTAGACAAGCAGCAAACTAGCTACTAGTTGGTCTTACCACTTTGAAAGTGTCAAGCTGGTATTTGGAAAACGGTCAATTGCTAATGACCACAACATGCAGCTATGAGTTTGATTTTCCAACTGTGCGATTCATTTCAGAATTGTGGTTTGTGATAAATAACTAACTCTGTCTCACAGAGGTCTTGATACAAGTGTGTTCAAATCATACTGCAGTTTAAAGCGATCAAAAGAACACCACACAGGCCAAAATGTATCTGTTGTAATGTAAGTACACCCATTCCCTTAAGCCACACAGCAAGGCCTTTAGCTAGCATGTGTGACTGGGTTTCACTTTAATGCAATAAAAGCATTTTCTAAGCCAGACCATCTTCTTATAGAGCTACTTAAAGACTCTTTAAGTAGCGCTTACAGTGAAACCAGGCCGATTTTAAGAAGTGACTATAGCACCACCATATTTTTCCCAGTTTATCAAATGAATCGATCCTTAGAAGGAGAGATTTATGAGACCATACTCTTCTATCTGTCCAAGAAGCTTTTTGTTTTCTCTGTCTCTATCTTACATTTTTTTTCCCTCAGCGTTTTATTTATTATACAAGTCTGGGCAGCAAATCTCTCTCTTCTGCACTTTGTCTTTCTGATACTGCAGAAATAAGCACAAGTAGACGTTTTGAAGAGGAGAAAAGCCATTTCTGACAATCCTTTATGTTGAGAGTCAACCGTTCAAGGTGAATTTTCTCCTGGTCCAGAACTGATGGATTACCTAGGTGGTTTGCGAACAAGGCCGTTTCGTCGAACGTTTGATCTTGACCCAAATCCAATAGGCCATTTATTTTCACTGTTCTGCATAATAAAATTACAACTATTGCTGCAGCGAATATAACTTTACGAAAACTGTGTAACAACTTCCCCCGCCCACCTGAGGGACCCTAAAGGTCTGTGCGTCGAGGGGCCGTATTGTGCAGCTTAACAAATGGATTGTCACACTGCAGCGTTGCTACTAAACCTTGTCTATTCATAACACTGGCATTGAGAGAAAGCTGTTTGTGAAACACGATTCAACCCTCCACTTCTCTGGTCTGTCAGGCAGTTACAGCAAAACTGTTTCATCCTCTGGGCTGGCTGAGGAGGAGATAGCACACAGAAATGCAGCAAGCACTCAGCAGGACTGTTTAAGCATGTACCGATTTAATTGTGGGGATTCTTCCCAGCACTGCCTGATCGCCCACGGCGTTAAGACAGAAAGATGAGGCACAGCGGTGTGACTGCTTCTGTTCACAGAGCTCTCAGCCCCCCGTTCTGCGTCTTTTCCAGTTGTATATTTCTTCCAATTATAACCAGCTCAAATTTCCACAGCTGATGAGGAGCAGACTGAACTCATTTGATTTTGGGTTTGAGACGGAAATTCCTGTAAATACACACTGCTAATGTTACATGTAGACAGTAGGGTGAGATATAAATATGTTGTAATGAAAGGAAGAGAACAAACCTTAATTTGTTTAGGCCAACCATGAGGTTTTTTTGTTTGCCATTGTTGGCTGAATACATAAAATACATGAATTAAATAGGAGGCAAAATAAATGATAATGCATCGGGTATAATATCTTGACACAGATGTTGCTTGCAAAAGGATAATCAGAATTCAGTCCTATTTCTACTGAACTTTTTCTGAACTGTCAGTAAAAAATAACAATGTTCTCTGTTAGCATGATGGTGCAGTTAGAGCAACTACCAGCAGAGGAACTGGTGAAATTAACCAGATACAAACTTAACGTTCTTTCTTAACATTTAGTTAACTACGCAAGCATAGAGACCTTTATAAAAGCTGTGTGTTAAAAAGACAATTAAACAGCCTTAGAGGGTAGTTCACCCATGAATTAAAATAATGCTTGTTTTCTTGCACTAGTTCACCTAGTATCACTTTCTTACCTGTGTAGTATAAAACATTTGAAATATGTTTACCAGTGACAGTGAATGGTGCCTGTGGGAACATTTAGCACCGCATCTCCCTTTTGTGTTTTACTGGTTTGTAGCACCATAAAGAATTTTTGGGTGAAATACTCCTTTAAACACAATTGAGATGGTTTTATGTAGGACATTGTCCTTTCAGTTGAATGTAACACAATTCAGCTGTATCTCATTTTCTCAGCCCACTCCTTGATGGCATACTGAGTCTGTCGTGTACCGTCCAGCCATGCTTCATTAGGTCAAGCACACTTTACATCACATTAGCTCTGAGACAGCACTAACTCACACCAGTGTGGGCGGTGTCCAGAGGACCACAGGCCGGTCGAGAACAGAATCAACATTTCTCTGAGGAGAGTGTTGACGTACCTGCCTCTCCCCAGCTGACACATATTTTTATGTCAATATAAAGATATTCTTTCTGACTGAATGTAATCACACACAGGCTGGTGTTACACCTTCATTTATGGTGATTGTTTGACTCCAGGAGAAAGCTTTGAGCGACTGTCAGATTGATGTCACACAAGCCAGTGTCTGCCTGCAGGAAACAAGAGCTCATAGGGATCCTTATTATTCTCACAGCTAAAAAAGGATCATTGCTATTCGGTTAGGTGAGCTAGCTTGGTGGATAGCAAACGTCGCATTGGTTGTGGTGCAAGAAATGCATTTGTTTTGGTTATGACTACATAGTATTGCCATAGTAAAAGCAAGTTAAACAGAGAACTTTTAGAGGGATGAATGGAACTGTTTTATCTTATGTCAACAGGAAGTTACTCTGCTGAGTGGTACTGCGGTGGCGCAAGACCACTCATTTCTTGCTGTTATAATTGCAAGAAATGCAATTTATAGTGACACAAAGCACTGAAGTCACAGCCGTTGATGATGTTGGGTTACAAAGCATTGCAGAGGGGCTTATGTATAATCTGGACTTGGTTCTGATGATCACAATGTTACTGTTGATCATAATAGAAACTGTGTCTGTCATTAAAAAAGAAGGTTCAATTTCTTTAATAGTCTTACTTTGTTCTCACTTTTACAAAAGTATCATAGAATTAAGTTTAATACATTTCCAAACACAAATAGATAACACTAAAATGTATCACAATGTATAATTTTATACAATACATGGCTCTTGTTGAGCATATTAATAAAGAACAATGTACAGTAGACCAAAAAACAAGCAAACATTAAAAGCGTGGGCATGCTTGTGGGATGATATTTCTGTGTAAATGCATGTTTTATAAGCAATAAATGCAAACTGTAAACATGCTAATTGAAGAGCGCCAGATGTTATATATGGGGACTGTAAGCTTAATTGTAAGGTTGAGTTCAGAGATTATAGAGATTCTGTAATGAGCTCTTACATGACTAAATTACTACTCTCCTGCAAATGTATATTTTTGCTATGTATATGTATATTTCTATGTATTTACCCACGTGTGCATGCTGCAGATAAATCGCTGTTCATGCATTTAGGAATATTACAGGAATATGATGGGGCATTAGCAGTGGTGCTTGTTTACAAGAGTGTAAATGGAAATATAGTGCATTAATTATTAATACAGATTTATATTTCCATCAACAGCTTCAATTTTCCTCATAGATGTTTGCTAAGTTAGCATCAAACCATTTCTTAGACTGATCTGAGACCTGCATTACAAGGCGAGCCAGAGGGTTTAGGGTTCTGATTGGTGTGCAACCTGCAGCACTGAGATCAGCCAGACCTTCCACCTCTAACAAAGACCTCCATTACTGAGAATGTGTGTGTTGGGTAAAGACCACAGAGGTGAGCTTATGAATAAGTGATAAATGAATGTTTTAGGGCACTTTTCAACAACCGGTCACGCTTGGTGTCCCAGTACAGTTACAGGGAGATCATCATTGAGGAGTGAGGTTGTGAGGTTGAGACAGAGGAAGAGGTTGTGTTTACCGCCCACTGGCTAACCTCTGCAAAGATCTTTAGAAAGTCACCGCACATCAATAATGTAACCCCTGGCACAAAACATGAGTTGAGACAGACACGCAAAGGTTTGCCACTGTGCACTGCAAATTTAGGGCGAAGGACTCTTTACCTTTGTTTAAGTGTTTGTAATGAGGCAGTTGTTTTGCAAAACGAATAGCAAATGCAAATGAGGTAAAAGCCAATGATAATGAAGTACTATAAAACAGGAAACAGGCCCAGAGAATGTCTTCATCTTCTAAAATCATATTTGCACATCACCTCGTTTCAAGGGATTTTTTGAAAATGTGAAACTTAAAAATGTGTTGTGACTTCAGCATGCAGACCGGAAAACAGAGCTGTTATATACGGATGCTTGGAATGGAAATACAGAGGATCTCCAGTTGCCCGAGGCTAATGCTCCTCTTAGGTCTCTTCTGGGAGTCAGGAATGGCCCAGAGCATCTTTCCTCCATCCCACAAATCTGCAGGACTTCCAGGTGCATGACAACCAAACATTAACTCTGAAATACCTTTGGAATAATTTAGGAATTCCTCTGATAAAGTGTGACTCTATGTACTATGTACTTTTTTTGATTTGGTTTAACTTTCACACAACCAACTTTTTAACCAAGTTACAATAATTTCTTCTGTCTTTCAGTGAGATTTGAAAGTCAACATTGTCAAAACTGACTCTTTTGGTGTGTTATTCATCTCTGCATGTTATTCAAAAGAAAAGTAACCATAATTTTCCATAATTTATATTGTAATGTTTTAACTTCTGCTTCTAAAAGTTTTCAGAAATATCTTCTCAATGGATAGTTTATTGCTAGCCTGATGCAAGATAAACTGTTAATAAATTGCTTCACAAAACTGGGCAGCACAGGCTGTGATAAACTGCTACAGCCAATCTCACAGCAACAGAGGTCAGCTCATCTCTGTAAAAGATTTAGCTGGTGCATGTTCACAGTTTTGACTACAGCCCTGATAATTTCACAAGTAAATAAGATTAGCAGATGCTAACATATGGAAAAATTGCCCCCCCCATGTTCAGAAAACCTGCAATGTTTGCAATGTTTGAGGTTTTGGGTCACTTACCTGGAACGGGTGGTGATTGTTGTATTACACAGTCCAAAAGCACAGATGGGATTATATACTGGCACACAGGAGGGCATATGGAGGTTTTGGTGTAAATGCATGTGTAGAGAGAATGAAAATGTATCTTTTTGAAAACCCATCACATTCTGAAAACACAAAGATTCAGTGATATGACTCACTGTATCAAGGAACGTTTCATTTCCACATAGCTTAAAAAATGATTCCAACAAACATGCTTAATGGAAATTTCTGGAAACCCTTGAAAAAGACCTAAAATATCAGGTAAAAGGAAAATAGGTTCCAGCTGACTGAACAGTTGAGAGAGCATTTTCTTATATAAATTCATCATAGAGTCTTTCACTGCAATCCCCAGGCAATCCAGAGATTTCAAATAAGTTGTATTTTGTGAGTCATTTACCTGCAAACACAAACATATGAAAAATGAGTGCCTTACTAGCTTCTATAGATTTGCTTCACTTAAGGTAAAAGAAAAAAATGTTAATATTTCATCTGCCAATATAATATACTTTTATGTTTTTCCCCAGAGAGCTTGTCATTTAAATTCCCCCCTAATAGTACCATTTTTTATTTTTTTGTTTTTATCAGTTTGGGTTGTCACTGGTTTGTGGCAAATATGTGCTAATAGTGTTAGCAAGCTTAGCATGTTATACAGATCGCTGGATGATGGTAAATACACTGAAGTGATGGGGGTGGGGTCTTGGAGTTACGTTTTGTTAATACCCAGTATAGAAATGCATGTTTGTCATATTTTTTTGTCTTATGTAAGAAAATTAAGAAAATTGTTTTTGTTTAGCACTGAACTATGTATAATAAACAAATTTTTGGAGGTTAAATAAGCAAACAATAAAATAACAGTGTTGTATGTTACTCACAAGTTACTAGCTCTGCAGATAAATGACCTAAACTAACAGCTAAAATTTGCCTAATTATGCAAAACAAGTAACTTTTTACTTCTAGGCTTTTTACTTCTAGTCTAGGTTTATTGTGCAACAGCAGTGCAAAGTCGGTCGTCCATCAAATTCTCTGCTTTTTTTGTTTTTTTAGCAGCTCTTTGTTTTTAAAGTTCATTTTTGTAGCGTCCTTTGGTGGCCTGACGTGCTGTAGCAGGAGAAACACCAGCTATGATTCTAATATACAGGAAGGAAACAAAGAAAACATTCTCAACTGCATGCAAATGAAGACAAGCTTGCGTGAAGTGCATACCAGTAATGAATTAAGGTGTAGAGGGATCTCACGCTTGTCATCTTCAATAGAAAAACAAAGACACACACTTTCATTGTCAAATAAAAAAAGCAAAGGCCTCTTCTAAAGATCACTTCAAAGAAGGCTTTAAAATCAATAGCTAGAAGTTGCAACCCTTTTCTTTGCCACTTTGAAACATGTTGCAGAGATTTCTTTCCCTCTTCTGAGATTAGAAATTCTGAGATGTGCCTTTAAAACTCAGAATCCTTGACTGGAAAAGAAAAGGAAACAAAAACATCTTCCAGTCTGACTTTCCGGTGACCCCTGTGGATTTAAGAGTGGGATATTTTTTCTGTTCTGTGGTTCAGCAGTTCAGTGTTGTGATCTTGCAGGCTTACTCAATCATCACACCTCTTAGTGCAAGATTTGCTTTTACCTGTAGATTTTCAGTGTTGTCTTCTGCTGAATAGGGATCCACTGATGAACATTTATTCATTTGGCAGATGCTTTTATCCAAAACGACTTACAGTCAATTCAAGGTATACATTTTTATCAGTACTTGTATTTTCGGGAATCGAAACCACAACCTTTGCGCTGTTAACACAATGCTCTGCCTGTTGAGCTACAGCTAGCTTGTGACCTCCACACAAAGTTCATGCACTATATAGCTTGTTTTTTGTAGCTTAAACATTTGTATTGCAAAGGGTAGATACTTGTGGTAATTGTTGCTGTTCTCTCAGTGCTCTGTATCTGATGAGTTCAGGAAGTGGGATTGGTTCAGCACAGCTCAGCCGAGCACAGGCGCAGTGAGTGGGACATCGCTAATAATGTTTATGATTCCCACTGGTAATATTGCATAATGAACACCCCCATATAATGTACAAGATTCATTTATTGTGCTAAATTCTTAGAAAAATTAATATCCCTTTATGAAAGATTTAAACTCCCTATTATTATAATCTTGAATTTATTATTAAAATATCCAATATCAATGCACTTACATGGGGGAAAACTATTGTAGCACCTAATAAATAATGAATTCATTGTCCTGTATAATACAGAGTCACTGTGTGCTATAAGTGCACACTACAACCTATAAGTGTTTGGAAAATGCATAGTAAACAGCATCCAGGCTTTTCTGAACTGAAGCTAATATAACTGTTATAGATTATGGGTTCATGTGGTCTCTCTAAATGTCGCAGCTCTTGTTTTGACAAGTGGTCAATTTTTATCTGCACATTATGAACAGTAATGACTTTTCAAATGCTCATTTGTGAAGCAATTGAATTTTTTATGTAGCTTTAATTGCATCAGGAATTTGTCTAAAGGAAAATCATTTCCTCATTGTCAACACCACTGTGCTCACAGGATACAGCTACAGCCCATATCAAATATAGTTCTTTGAATGTTCCCAATTGGTCCGAACATTTGTATTTCATGTCAGAGAAAAGACCAACAGCTTAGAAAGGCTGTGGTTAAAATGATCAGGATCCAACATTGAGTTTTGATGATTTGCTTCACATATACACTACATACTTGACAACCTATTTGAATAAATAATAATGACTTATCAAACACATGTCCTCTTGAACTTGTTTGAAGACAAACTGAGTTCTTTCACACTGACTCAAGAAAGCATTTCATACTGGAACAAAAAAGACTCATTCGCCTAAAAACTGTTTGTCCAGGGAAACTGCACGGATATTTTCATGATTTTAGCCACTGGCTAGCTAGGCCATAGCTAGGTATTCTGGGACCTTGATTGTATATTGCTATGGACCCCTTAGCTGTTTAAAAATGAAATGTTGGTATATAATTGCAGCTGCAATTTACAAATTGCAGAGTCACAAGTAATTCCCAGAATGCTTCAGTTAAAGTAATGCAATTGATGAGGTAAGGTCAGGTTCAAACAAGTGTTTTCCTGAGAGAATGTTCTCTGACATATTTATATTGTATGCTTTATCTATTAGCACTCTTCCTACCGACTCTCATTCCCCTTACAGTGCACTTATTTCACATTGTAAATTTCAGTCTAAATCAATGTAACGTCTTGGGTATCGATTTGGACATTGGTAATGTTGATGGAGCCTTTTAATAAACAGCACAGGTTTGCCTGTTGTATCCCATGATGGGAAACAGTTTTCCATTGCCCTTACAAGAAAGATTAGACCATGGCAGCTTCCACCAGGCTAAGTATTGAAGTTATATACGGTGTTAAATTCATTGTTCAGAATGAAGGGAATATTCAGAGTTATGATATAATTATATAAGTTCTTCCACAGCCTCCTGTAATCATGTGGTTGTAGATAATTAATGCACATTTTATCTTAATTATATTCATGTATTATCTGAGGAATACATGATCATTTCAGCTCTGCTTGCCTTGCAGAATGATTCCTGCCACAAGTTACGATTTCATGGTGCGTGACCTGGTATCCGGTCGGGAGTATGACCTGTGTGTGCTGGCCGTGTACGATGACGGTGTGACCTCTCTAACGGCCACGCAGCAAGTGGGTTGTATCTCGTTTGTCACAGAGACGGAGTACAGCCAGTGCCAGTCGCTCCGCAGCCACTTCCTGGGCGGAACCATGATCATCATCATCGGGGGCATTATTGTGGCCTCCGTCCTCGTTTTCATCATCATCCTCATGATTCGATATAAAGTCTACAGCCATCATGGGGCGGAGCCAGGAAAGGGGACCGCCATGACCAACGTGCGATCGCAGACGAATGGGGGGCAAGCGTCGGGGCATGTCCCGCACTCCAGTTCCAAAATCGTGGAGAGCCAGGAGGGTCCGGGAGTAAGTTTAGGTGGGGCCACGGGCGGCACCTCTAGTTTAAAAGACTCCAGTGTGCTGGTTGTGGATCCTGATAGGGCCGCGCAGATTTCAGAAATGTCCTCGGAGGACGTAGTTTCTCCAACGCAAAGGCACCACCGCAGGACTTCTATAGAGCTCAAGAGACGGCCTTCGTTGTCCTCCAAAGAGGGAACGAGCTTTGACATATCAGGAGGTGAGTAATAGATTGCTAAAAGAGATCAGAATAAAATGTTAAGCAAATAGAAAAGTAAGAAAAGTATGTGTCATTAAAACCAAAGGTGAACTACTTTTGTGACTTAAAATGATTAAGGTTGCTTTCAGGCAATTGCACATTCATATAACCCTTGACACTGGACTTTTAACAATGACTGGCCATTTTAATGCTTTTTGAAGAGCATCTGTATAGGCTCCTGTAATTGCCAGGAAAAGAGCTATTCACCTGATTCAATGAGCCACATCCAAGTGTTTCTTAAAGAGCTTTTCCTTTGTGGAATTTAGAATTATAGGTCCAATCAGGTAATTGTAGTTTTTAGATGAACGGTCATGGAATTCAGAAGGACCTTAACCTTAAATCAATAAAGTCCATTCAAGTCAAGAACCGTTGATGCAGAAGGTTGAACTTCCACCGTTCCACTAGATCCTGTCAGTCACCAAGCAGCTAATGGTCAGGAATTAAAAGTACCTATCAGTCAACAAAGTTAGCACAGGAAATGAATTAAAATGCATTACGTCTGCAGAGCTGTTAAGTTATTGTGGTTCTACATTTTTAAATGTACTTCACACTTCAATTTTTTGTTGTAATTTTAGCAATGATTTTTATACATTTATATTGATATATTTATATTTACACAGGAAAACATGATTTCCCTCAGTCCAGTTTTCCCTCAGTCTATCTGCTGCTTGTTGATTCTCGTACACTGTCGACTGGTTTCCATAGCTACGGCAAAGTTTAAGGTCGCTCTAATTGACTCCGAACTGAGGCAACATCACATGAAATGTTTGAGATGAACCAGATCTTCACACAGAAAAAAGACTATAATAGAATAAAAACTGGTCAGCTTGTTTTTTACCAGTTTTCTTTTTTACTAAGATGAAAAACTGTTATTATTGTTGCTCATAACTATTTCATTGGCTTACAAAAAGTGTGTTTCTGCAGAACCGCACATCCAGAATTGCCGTTCCACTACAAAGAGGAATCTTTGCATTGAGAACTGTGTGTTGCATTTTCTGTTGCGACATGCACAACAAACAGTCTGATTAGTCATGAACAACAAGCATCAGATCTTGACATCAGAAAAGCGGTTGTGTTGTAAATCAAAAGGCATTGTACCGGCAGACAGTTTGTTTTCCCCTGGTACTGTATGCATGTCAGGAAGTCATCTGTATGTCTGCTGCTCGGCTGAGTGGCCAATCAGAATCAAGTACTGCAGAATGCAATCAAACTGGAAATAATTTAAGTGTAAACTTTATTTTGGACACTTTGTCCATCTATTAATTTACCGGAGTGATCTCATTCATAATATGTTAGGACAGATGCAGTAACAAACACATATTACGTAATACATATTAACAAAAACTAAATCTCATCATCAACTAATTTATTCATTATCATATTTGGAGACATACAAATCTTTACACATCTCTGAGGATTAATCAGAACTGACAGGTTTATAAAGATTGTCACTAAAGATGACCAGGTTATTTATTAGAATTAGACAGGAATACTTTGTCCAGAAAAGCCCTTTTCAAATGCATATTTATTTACAATTGAAAACCTGATGGGACTAATAAAATTGAATTATTTTGTGCTTTTGTTATGTTGAATTGAATTAATCATCAAAGCTGTTATTATTTGTTTGTTTTGTTCTAGTCTTTAGGCATAATGAGAACCATTATAATTAGGTAAATATGCTACCTAAAATGTATACTTTATAATACAATACAATTAACATTTAAGCATGAATATTCCATGAATCAATAATAAGCATTTGTGTATCCCTAAAGGTTCACATACTGTATGGTACATTAAATGGTTTAAGATGCCACCAATCCGTTGATACATTTCAGTGTCTATCCAATCATATACAAACTTGCATGTTAAAATCACAGTTAACATATGACTACAAATGAATACTAATGAGACATTGAATAAAATAGATAATGCAACATAATTATTACTTTATCATCAAAGCCATGAACTCAAAACAAGGTAACGCCACCAACACAAACCCTGAACCCAGATTTATGTTTATGTAACATAACCCAGATTTATGTTATGTATGTGACACATTAGCTTTGATGCATTCGATTTTGTTTCCTATAGTCCTTATAAACAATGTCGTGTTGATGTCAGCGAGAGCGTATCTGGTTCGAATGTCGTCCTTCACCCACCTGGCAGACTGCTGCCCTTGAGTGGTCTCACGATACTGCTTTCTCTCCTGTCACAAACACAGCCTCGCTCGTCCCTCATGGCCATTTCTCTTTCCACCCCAGACACAGCGAGCCCTCAGGTCAACGACGACAAGAAGGTTCAACGAGATTGGAGCGACTTTAAAATTTGATGACTCCTTCCGCTGTCCCGCAAAAGGCAGCCATCAACTCTGAAAAGTAACAGCATATTTTTCCCTATTTTCTATTTCCTGTGTAGTAAAAAATATGTAGTAAAAAAAGTAAGTGAGAGTAATAATTGCCCCTGTGGCTTACAATGACACTATATATCCAGCATGTTGTGCAATACATGTGTTTGGCATAGGTTCCCAAGTCCTGCCTGTTGTATTTGACTGACCTGTTTAATCTCAATGCTGTGTAATCTGACAGATGCACTCACTCTCCGTTCTAGTTTGTGTTTCCAAAAACTGTAGCACCAGCTGAAACATCTGCACTTCATTTGAGTTTGGGAGCTTTTTGTTTATCATTGGTATGTGTTTCTCTTTTTCAGCTCCCTCAACAGAGCACACCAGGTCATCAGATAATAGGGTGGAATATGGCATCATTTGTCCAAACCCCCTCTGAACTTTCTCTCCTGAGTATTCACTGCTCACTGTATTCCAAGACTATCCAACCATTTTCTACCGGGACATATTTAAGGACTCAGTCCACTTCTGCACAAATGGAAAAGGAGCTTGTTCTCCATTGTTGGCTTTTGGTACATATTGGCTTTTACGTCCATGTGGTCAAGACTGTCTGTGTGATCGCTGCCAGCTACAGTATGCATTGTTAACTGGACGATCTGGGTTTGAGAATGACACTTCAATTAAAAGGTGAGTACACACACCTTTATGCATACACCTGTAACTCTTTACCTGCTCTAGCCAATAGAAACATGGAATAGCTTCTGTTTCCTCACTGTGTCTCTGGCCACACTGGTTCATTTGAAACACATTAGGATTTGACATTAAAATTATATGGATTGTTAAGCAGACAAAACTGTATTTAGTTGAGGCCTTATCTGGTACACACACATTTTAATTCCGTCTAGTAACATTTTGCAATATAATAAAATGTTATAACTCTCATTATATAATTTTTGACTCATCAGTAATTTATGAATTTAAATCAATGTGTCAAATTGTTTGGAAGTACATTAGCTAATGGCCTGTTTAAACATTATATAATGCAATAATCTTTGTTGGTGTTATTTATAAACATTATATTTTCCTCTTAGTAGATGCTTTTTATCTAAAACAATATAAATGGCAAATAATAAATTCCTAATATAATACAACAACATCAGCTATCAGTTCTTTTACAAATGCTATTTCAATTATTAATCTAGTTATTCATGTAACTAGATACAGATCTGAAGGTGTTGTATAGGGAGTATTGACTGCTGTTTTGAATATTGACTATTGTCCTGCTGTTTTCAAGTAAAACATTTGCACATCTTACAGATGATAACATAGTCTGTGATTAGGAGGCACTTGTAGTAATTAGCTCTTGTGTTGACATTGGCGTATCTGTCTTGAGGTTTTCTGTTAGTGTCTGATTGCACATCAACATAAATTAGACCTTCTACCCAAATTCACAATCACTTATGTGGAAAAATAATAACTGTTGTCCAAAATCAGCACCTGCATTTCATCCCCAGGTATTGCATCAGATTGCCAACAAATGCCAGCATAAGGCCACAGTAAATGTCAAGTTTGTTAAAGTTTACCTCAATTATGGATAGACATCAACAGGGGGCTATAATACAGAAATGCACAATTCACGTAAATAGTATTGAGGCTCAAAACCAGCACGACAATCCTATTAATAATTTCTTAGGTCTTAAATGTTGCTAAAATTTCCCCACAAGAGCCGTGCTGTCAGAACAAAGAGTTACTGGAGCATGTCGAAGGAAATAAACGGAATACCGCACGCAAACAGAACCCACCAGGGAATGTGGCACATACAAACACGCCACACAGGAATAATGCTTAAATAAAAATACAGATGTTTCTAAAGGTGGGTTGGTAGTTTTATTTCTACAGTTTTTTTCTGTGAGGGAATAAACAACACTTAGAAACTTCATCAGTCAATTACGTTGTAAGCCAGCAGATAAAATATTGATTGGGGTTAAAGATGTGTGGGGTCGGGGTGCATGTGACCTCAGAAAGACATTTGCTGATATCATACGCAATCAACAGGGCTCTGTTCAAAAGTCAGGCAGTTAAAGGAGCCGACATGGAACATTGACAGGCCAACGATTGGGGTTTCACCCATCTATCGATCGGAAAATCAAAGGTTCTGCTGTCCATGACTTTGAGAAATGAGAGCACTTAAAAGTTTGACAGGACAACTTAGAAGACAAAGTTAAGACACACTGCATTGTTTTTTTAATCTTTTTAGTGCTTAAAGATGAGAATCACACAATCAGATGTCACATGATGTCCTGGGAGACTCGCTTCTGCAAAAACTTCCTGATTACTTGAACAGGCCATAAACTACAGAATGTCACCATATAAATTTGTTGAATTTAGTTTTCACAACTTCCTACTGTGACACAGATGAGTTATTCTCTAAATGGAATATCCCCCGTGTCCACTACAAATCTGACACTATGTTTTGCAACTGTAAAGATGTTTTATAAGCTATTTTATAAGCAGATAGTTTATATTATGTAATTTTAGTATAGCCATAAAAATATACGTATGACAATTGAACACCGAAATGTTATACAAAAACATGACTTTAAGTCAAACTGGATAATTTATGTGTAATTTATTGTCCCTTTAATGTAAATGCTGACAGTCCTAATAAATGAATACTGAACTGTCATTGTCATAAACTGTCAAATTATGTAAGGAAGAGAAAGTGTCATTATTTGCCATGTTGTGAAGGTCTTAAACCTTACAACTATTTATACATAAATCATACTGCTGACTGTAAAGAGATAATGATCAGTGTATAGAAACAATAACTGCAGAAGAAATGCAGCAGCCATTTTGTTTTAAGATATTTCACCCTTTCTCACAGCCCAGCTGTTTAGCTTCACAAGGCACAATGCAATCCATTACCTATTAACTTTTGCCTCTCGATCGGCATCTCTGTTCAAAGAATAAACTTGCAGGTAACTGTACTTTTTGTATTTTGTAAGTACCAAAGCCAAACTAACATTTTCTAAGACATCTGACCGAAAAGGTCCAATTATAAATGATCATAATCTTAAAAATCAATTTAAAACAGTTTTGAATTGAAATGTTTTGAACATTATACAGACACTATAATTACATACATTACTATGTATAGAAATGTATATTCCTGCATGGAAAAATGTTACTACTGATTATTTTTTTATCGTGATTCAAACATTTTGCAAAAAAAGAAAACCTATTAATTTTTCTATAGGGAAACATTCATGTATTCGTTTACACATCAATAATGTCTGATCTCTGTCATTTCAACACTATTTGACTCCATCACTCCGCCTCCATGACTGTTTCTGCTGTTCTTATTGGTGCAAAAAAGTTGGTTCACTCTTTAGTAACGGTCCAATGGAACTGCAATTACCCAGCATTTGGTTGCTGGCACCCCTTTGCCACACTTAGCATTTCGTTTTGACTTGTCAAGCCTCATTTCTTAGCCAATTAAAAAAATCATTATGTGACTAATCACTTCTTCATGGTGATGACACAGCGATAAGCTCTGTGAGCGCATTCTGCTGTCACATGCTAATGCAGGTTGTCTGCTTCGATTGCTCATTTGCCATTTCATAACAGAAATGTCATTAGAGCAGAAACAGCACCAACGAGACGGGATTTAACTATTTATACCTAACAAATGAACTATTATGTAACGATAATCTCACAAGGCAATGCAATGACCTTATAATGCCCTTTGCTCTTACAGATGAAGAAAGCCCTGCAATATTTTACATACAAACTATAGACGTGATTAGACAACTGCAATGCATTGTGGGAAGCCAACAGCTCCTATGTGTCCACAGCTGTGACATGCAATAGAATGTTCTGTTGTTCATATAATTAGGGCTTCTTGTATTGTTGTTGTTGTCTGTAAACAATGAGTTAAAGGGTCGATGGCAACGCTATCTGGCCTCAGTCTTCTAACCCAGAAGGGATGTTTGTTGATACTTTAATTCTTTGTTCCACCTTCCACCTCTTTGAGATAAGAACTCCCTAATTACTAATTACCAGAACATTGTTAATCACATAGTACAGCTGTGCTGCTTGAAATGTTTTAACAGCTCAGTTGCTGGTTTTCTTTGCTGTGTTTTGATGCTCTTCAGCGACTATTCAGCGGGTGATTTCTGAAACAGAAATGAAGAATTATAACTAATCTAATGAGTCGCAAATTAAAGAAAATGTAGAAAAGGTTTGTTCACTGCTTCCATGTATATATTTGTCGCATATTTAGTTAATATATTAGCTTTGTTCTTATATTTATTTGTTCTTATATTTATTAATAATGAATTAAATGTGATTATATATTATTCTGATAATCTATACATTAAATAATTGCATTTTGTTTATGTTATTAGTAGTTTTAATTAGTAGTTTGTATTAGTTAATTAAAAGTTTTGTTATTATTATAGTAGTGTATTAGTTTTGTGTATTAGTATTTCATTATAAGCACATGCAGTGAAATTCTGATACACTATCTGCACAACCTCAGATTTAACTGTAGCACAGTAAACTGGTTATGCAGTGTCACACACTTCCCATGCAAATGCTTGCAATGTTTTTGACTTTCCACACAATCCTCACACTGAATGTCAAGATTCAACATCTTGTTATTAAGAGAAGAGATAGAATCAAACAAACATTACAACAACGGTGCAAAAAATACCGAAATAAACATTGACTAATTTGCATGATTTATTCATGCTTGCTAAGACGGGTGCATTGATGTTAGGAGCTGGTGGGACTAGATTTGAGGGTTTTTTCTGACCTCACAGTGAACGCTCAAAAAATAATGCAATGCAAATAATAATTCCAATTTACCATTTATTTCAGTTTTCTGCAAAATTGTAAGTTTCAAAATAAAACCATCAAAATTTGTTTTGATGTTTTGTTTTCAGGCAGGACAACAAGTCAATCTGTGACAATTTGGCTTTTATTGATTGTAACAAATTGATAGGTCACAGTTCATCGCATTTTAGAATGCAGTAAAAGTACATGCTTGCATACTTATAAGCTACATTCACATGCACAAAAAATAGAAGGAAAGCAAACACAAAGTGTGTAACGTAGCATCTAATGAACTGTGGCCTTATTAATAGTGGGTATCAATTTTACTTTAGCTAAATAATAACATAAGCTATAAGCTAAATAAGTAAATGTGCTTACAACAACAAAATAAGAAGGTTGACTCTAGATTCAAGACCATATGAAGGTGTACCTGTCCTTTACTTTTAAAAGGTGGTTGAGTGGACAGTCCCCAGTGTGCCATTTGCATGACAGACTGCTGTTTTATTAAAGAGCTTCTGTGAATTATGCCTGACTGTCATTCACTGGTTTCCCCATGGGCTTCAGCAAAATCCATTGAAGGACTCTTTCATTTGATATCTGACAGTTAGGCCGGATTTAATTGGATAGTCAATAATGCTGACAAGAAACAAGGTGTGGTGATATAACTCATAATGAAATATATAATGGCGGCCAAAGCAGCTAATAAGATTGTAAGGGTGCTAAATGCTGTCTTAATTCTAATGTAGAATATCAGCATGGGGCATATTTTGGCTAAAGCTTTTTTTTATCAGTAAATGAGGGACTGGCTTGTTTTTGCATGCAATTCTAATGAATAGGGACTGAACCATTTAAAATTCTAAAAGTAAAAAGTATTATAAGATTGAGTCCATGATTAGTGAGATATATTTCAAGTCTTCTGAGGTCATATTTTAGACCGTTATTCACAAATAATCACCCATCCAGTGAGCTGTTAACTGTGTTAACTGAGTCAGTAAGTCTGGCTTTAAAAGACTGGGATTATAGCACTCAAGTCACTTTTATTATACTTCAAAGGTGCCTTTACATATTTTTAGAAGCTACAATCCCCTATTCATTGTAATTGCATGGAGAAAAGCAGCCATTACATTCAAAATTCCTCATTTCGTGTTTTGAATGAGATTAGGAGTAAATGATGTGGAATGTTTAGTTTCAGGGGATCTGCTCCTTTACTGTGGAAACATTTGGTATAAAGTAGGAGAGGCTTCTAAGCTCATAGGAACAAATGAAAGGGTTATCTTTTCAAATGCATGTTTAATAGTTGTGAATTATAAATACATTTTGGGGCAAATGTTTGTACAGCTGAGGGATAAGACCTTGTCTTCTTTCTTCAACCAGAATATCCCCCACCAAAACAATAAGCATATCTTTTTTGTATATCTTTTAAAAGTCTGTTTACACCACCTCCATAGAATCTGAAATTATTTATTTTCTACCTCAATAGATTAAACATTAAAATCCCTCATCTTTTTGGTCTGTAAAATAAAAAATGGCCACGATTAAAAACAAACAAGAATGGAAACTTCTCTTAATATGCAAATGCCTGGAGCTGTTGATCTTAGCAGCTTTTGGATGATCTCTGTTGCGTGTCTTCCGTCGTATCTACTGTGTCATTGAGAGCCGCAGGGTTTCAGACTGATCCATCTCCGAGCCCACATGCGGCGCGATCCGAGCATGTTTCGTTGGAACATATGGTTGCTCTAGAGGCCAAATTTACTGTGATGAATTTTCCTTTGTCAGAACCCAACTAAAAATAATCATATTTGATGGCTCAGTTTTGTTATAAGTAGGGCTTGTTGTTGAGAATGGGAACCGTAGGAATTTAATCACTATGTTTCCACTTCCAGTTCTGTGGTTTTGTAAACGTCTGTTGAATAGTTTTTGTTATTATTTTATTTTGTTTAGTAATAAAAGTTATTTTAAAAATTCTTATTAAATTCTTAAAAACTCTTGCATTTACAACCATCCTATATGTGAAATTGTAAAAATATGATTTAAAAAAATGTGAGACTAAAGTGAGACCTGTCCCAGAATGCAATTTGTAAAAATCATTTGGTTCTGTATATAATAAATCTGTTCTGGTTTGGTTGTATGAATTGTCTAATTTAAATAGATCTTTCTCTTTGGGTCTCTTACCCAGGTATTATGTTGTTAAATGTGATCTTGTTGATGATCAGAACAAAATGATTGAACAGAACAAAAACAGGAACCAGGTCGAGTCACTGTTGTCTAATTCCAGATGCCTTTATGGTCCCTCAGCTTTCCAAAGCTTGGCGCCAAATTCTGCAGCGCCTGCCAACAAATTAACATTTACATCAGCTGGTCCAACCAAAACCCAAAAAGGAGACCACCATCCTGAATTTGAGAGAACGCCAGTTCTGTTGTTGATTAGTTTTGTTCCTTTATTCATATTAGATCAATTCAACGTTAGATGTCACAGTCACCTCCTATGAAAGCCAATTTCATTTGTCTCTCTAGTCTTCAAAGGCTTCAGGCTTTATATTGTAGGTTCACTGAACTGTGAGTGACTTCACAATGACTAGAATGGAGCCGCTATTATTTCCTGTCTTTTTACAAGCTGTACACCTTTTGCCAAAGGGTCTGATCATGTTTCTCTGCTTCCTCTAGATATGCATTCTCCTCCACCCATTCAATCATGAATCACAACCACACCAGTGAGAGAGAACTCAGATGGGACTAAAGTAAACGGTATGTCTGTCCTTCTGCACCGCCATCAGTCTGCCCACCCACTTCCCCTCAAGCTTCGCAGGATTGGTCACAACCCATCTGCAAGACCATAATGGGACTCGAACCAACAAACAGACGATTGTGAACATTCCCATCCAGGAGCACAAATATACCTGTTACTTTAAGTTGTTTGGTCACTTTTAATTTTGCCATTTTCTTTTGTAACTGTACATAAATCAATTTAAAATCTTATAGTTTTGTACATGTACTTTTTATGGTGTGTGATTTTTAAAAAAATAAAATAAAAGATGGATTCTATTGGGCTAATGTTGTCGTTCTAACCAACCTCATATCGTCTCAAACTTGCATAACTTATTTCCCCTGAAACACAAAAGGATTAGTCGCATTATTTAAAGCTGCTGTTTTCCATACAATGAAAATGCATGATAATCACCAGCTGTCAAGATCTGCGGCAGTTTATCTGCCTTATTAAAAAATTAACATATTACGACATATTACTGGATTTAAACCCAGTTCCTTTGGCATGCTACACAATAGGCATAGTATGAGACTAATACATGTAAAACATTTGAGACATTCTAGGGTGTGATCCAGGGCTACTGCTGGTGCCCCCTCAAAAATAATTTAATGAAAAATGGACGCCTATGTATTCAACACATATATATTCATCTGACCCTGTTAGGCAGAAATAGAGGCAGTATGTTGGTGTATGGACAGTAGAAGTTGGTCCGGCTGTCCTACTTTTAAAGTCCTTCAGCTGAAATGAGATCTCCCCCATCTCTCGCATCTAAATACAGCATTTATCAGTCTGTGCCTGGGCTGATGTCACACCCAGTATGTTCCATGAGCAAAGCTTTGTCCCTAGAATAGAATAGATCTTTATTGTCATTGTCACTGGTACAACGAAATTTAAAGTTTTTTCCAGTCAGTCACTTCATACAGTATACAGTATATACATACACATACAGATATATTACTATATTAAAACCCAATAACCATTATTAGTCATTGGTTTCAGGATATAGTTTAAACAGTGTAAGACTGCACTGTGTTCTCAGCAACGTTTCAGCAGGTTCTGATTTTACAGTAAGCATTACAAATACACTGTAGTATCTTACAAATACTAGGTACACTGAAGAGAACACAATCTACAAAAGAATCCTTCTGTGTAATCTTTCTTTCATTTCAGTGGTGGATAATGATAAATTACCACAGGTTTGTTGTGGTAACAGAACCTGCACTGACTATGGTATTTAGATGGTTACCATTGTACATTACCATGGGTTTATTACAAATAAAATCATAGGCTGGTTGTGGCCATACCAGTGGTATACAACCATATGTGCAGAAAACAGCCATATATGCAAACGCCATATGTTTCAAATGTACATCATTTAATTGTAATGAAAGCCAGGCTAATTTCCAAATTATCAAAGGTATCTTGTGTCAAGTCAATAGCATTAATTTCCCATACTTTTATTGCTATAAACAGTGAGTAATTACTGCACATGAAGAAAAATGGGGAGCTTGACTACAGTAAAGTTTGCTAGAGTAAGACTGAATAATATTATGGATTTGGGACATCCTCATCAACAGAGGATGCTGCATTCATTACAATCTACTCTTCCTTTAAGCAGACATAGCATTTGGTTTTAAAAGTGTATTCTTCTGACACAACATCAGTACCTCAGGACTCTTATCTTTTTAGTCGACCTGACATAAATTGTCCATTAGTGGCTGACTGGATATGGCCAAACCTCTGCACTCTGTTCCCTCAGCGTCTGGAGATATCACTCCATTTGTATTTTGCAACAGAATCTGGATTATCTGGAGACCGTAATGTCACAGTCTACTCAGAGGCGTTTCTGAGAATCATCCCCACAGTCACTCGAGGGAAACCTCGCTTTGTCAAACCATATGGCCGATTTCCTGAACGAGGTTTCTGGGTCCAGTCACAGATTAAAATCCACGGCTGATGATTATTCTACTGTGAAAATTTGTATTAGTCAACAGCTGCATCTAATCTCTGTGCAGAAACAGTATTTACTGTTATGATCCAGCAGATTAACATGGTGATTGTCTATCATGTACAACTGCCTTTCATTAAGCCCCCGCCCTCAAAACGCTACTGACCAATAGTGCTTTTAAAAACTGTTTTTTATTGTTGTTGTCTGCAATAAATACAATTAAATACATTTCTTTTCTTAATGGAAGTTTTATATGTTTGGATAGTTTAAAATTTTATTTTATATCATATCATAAATTAAGCTATTATATGTCAGCCCTTTATTCCAATTAAACATTTATAGCATAAGAACACCACATTTGCTCCAAGCTAAATTAATGCCAATATCATAATGGTAATAATTAATGTATCCATTGATTCATGTCACAGTGGAGGCGACAGTTACAGGTCACAGTATCATACCGTAATGATCACTGTATATTAAAGATAATAAGAAGAGTTCTGTGTTATCAGTCCTAACTGCTGAATGAGACTTTTTCTGGTGTCTTTGAGACACAGTCTTTTATCACATTACTGCAATATTTAAACTGCAGATTAAAAAATGCTTAGCAAAGTTATCCTTTATTATTGCCTGTGTAGGAACATTATCTGTTCCATTTTACTGACACACTTTCACATTTACTAAAACCCCAATTGCCTGACTAGCAACAACAGCCAAGGGGGCGGAGCTTAGCGATTGATGACTTATTACCTCACTGCTTAATACATGGTTACCCTGACAACATGTCTAATGAAATCCTGGTGCATTGTCTCAGAATTAAAATTATGAAAGGATTTGGCAACAAGAAGTTGATAATTCTAAGAAATGGAATGTACCTTATCTTTCCAATAGATGTTTTGAATAATTTGGAACAAACTACTTTAAATGGTTTGTAAATAGTTTGATGTTACAGAACTCTGCCATCTTCTTTTCATCTCTTCTGTTGGTTTCTGCTTGTTCACCCAACACAATAAGCAACGCAAAAATAACAACGTGAATAGGGGCAAAGGAAAATGCAGGGCAAAGGAAATCCATAATTTAAGAGTCTGAGCAGCATCCACAAACAGCCTTGCGTATCCCAGTGAGGCTTTTCGTGAACAATTGGCTGAATAATCGCACCTCATAAGCCAAGATCACAGAGCAGGCTGATGCAAACCAGACAAATGCACATCAATAATTAGCTTTGGTTTGGAAGTCCAGCCGAGACGGATCAGAACACTGCTTTTATCTAGAAAAAGGAGGGGCACATAAATGATAGTTATGAGTTTGTGACACATGCAGCCCACAGAATAATTTGAACATTATGAAAAGAGAGGTGTTGAATTCACTAACCACTTTTGCAAACATGCAGAATTTTTGTGATAAATTGTGTGAAAAATAAAACATGCATAAATTATGCTTATGGTAAATTGCACCTTATTCTTAAAACTAAAAACTATTCACTTGGTGCAATCAATTAATTCTTAAATAAATTCCTAGTAAATTCAAGTGATACAATATACACCATTCATTACTACACCATACATAGTGGTCACACAGCCCACACCTGGTCTATCTACAGCAATACAAAGCACATGCAAAATAACATCCCATCTGAAGTTCGGATGTTGCTGACAGAAGCTGTCTGTGGGAAGGAGACTTCTCCTCTTGGCCTCTCTTTCATCCCCCTTTTCCATGTTCAGCTCCTCTAAGCCTACCCTTGGGCCTCAGTCACAGCAAACTGACCATCAAAGCCTGATGTCCACACTAGGGGAAAGAATCCAGGCCATGGTGTATGAAGGAAAAGCCTGTTTCTGCAGCCAGGAATTGTGGGTAGCATCAGCAGAGCAGCTGGACCAGCACAGATTGAGTCGAAGCCTTTGATCTCTCAGCTGGACTTTTCCAAGAAACTCAGCCACTGTAAAGAACAGGGATAATGTGGTTTACTCGAACCCTTCCTAGATGCCTCTACCTCACGGGCTTACATCAGGAATGGGGGCAAAGTGTGTAAAACAGGCAACAGGATTTTCTTTCTGTATATGTCAGCAGAGGAATAGCCTTTAGAGGTTTATTTACACACCTGTTGATGGGGAATGGCATAACAATTATATTGAACAGGTAAACTGGATTACCAGAATAACTACATGTACAAAGCGTTACAACCCACCCCAGGGACTCTTAAAACCTGCTCAGGTCGTACAATTAATAGTCTTTGTACTTAACACTAATACAGATTTATAGTATAATATACACAAATTTGCTACAACTTTCCTATGCAAATGATTCTTCACTAAGCCACACTTTAAAAATTTTGACAAAACACTGACAGGCCTACTTAGCCACTGTTGCTGTCTGCTCAGTTTTTGCTCTTATAAAGCCTCTCACATACCACTACATATTCTGGTGTTTATAAATGTTGCTATCAATAGTATTTCCATATTAACTGAACACTGAATAGGCAACATGTTAATGTATTTATCTGTCTATAGGCAGGACAAGTTCATAGGTTCATTTTGCACTTGTTAGAAAGTTTTTAGTTCTGAAACTCATACCGTAATATGTTTTCACAGTACATCTTATCTTCCGAAAACATAAAAGGAAATTTGATCTGTCACGATATGACCCCTTTAAACACTAAACGCCTGCTGTTTTGATAACAGGAGTTCTTTATATAAAGGGAATTACTTTTCCTGCTTCCCTTTCATTAGAGCTTTATTGAATAATCTCATTTTAATGTTGCCACGGACTACAGTCCCTGTTTTGACAGACAGTATCTTTTTTCTCCCATCATCCGTCTCGTCTGTGGCTCGCTCCCGACTCACTTTCACAGGATGCATTATCAATGAAACCCTGGACCGCACAGATGTCTGCTGATGGAGAATGAATCATTCTTACTTGAACTGGGACATTATGGAAAGAGCACTTCCTTGATTATACAGCCATCAGAAATCATATCTCCACACAGACTGGTGGCTAATGCAGACCAGCTGTATTATTGAATCAGTTGCATACGCTGGTTTGTGAGGATCCAACTGTCCTCTTGGAATATGGGAATATCCTTGTTTTTCCCTGCAAAGACAGATCAGAGCTGGAAAAACTAGCTTGTTTCTGTGATGCTAATGACACATGGAGCGAGCTTGTTTTTTTAGGAATGCATCCCTCATGAGTTATATCTCTGTTGTGATCAAATTGGTTGCTACTATTTCAATGCTTTATCCCTGTAGAAAAAGAAAATGCCATAGAGATGTCTTTTATGTCTCAATAGTTTCTTCTAAAGAGCTGAGATGTGATTAAAAGAAGCACAAATTGGGAGTTTTGTGTGACATTGTGTGAATGTTTCTGCTTAAATCCTCTCATACGTGTCTCCTAGGTTCTCAGCAATGTCAATATTGACTACAACAGTATATAACTATAAATGTGTTTTAGAATATATTGAAACATTTTTCAACTAACCATGACCGTTGTAAATCAGTCATAGGGTGATTCATAAAAACTGCAGAAACATAATTGTAAGTATATATAAATCATAAATACTGTAGCTATCAAAACAGTGCTCTGTTATAGAATCCTGAGCAGCCTGCCACATTAATCTTGTTTCAACCAGTGACCTGCTTTTTAGAAGTGTGGCTACCTATTTGTCAACCAATGACAGATGGGTAGTTTTTTATCTAATTATACCTGACACAAATTAAACCTTGTTCAAATATAAAATACATTAAAATCCAATTATGGTCATATAGCAAATTATATTGATTATTATATTATGCTAATGTCTAAAGATTCAAATAATACCATGTTTTTCATGATTTTTTTTATAATTATGTTTTACGTTCTTATTCTTTTTTGTGTCAACTAGCATTTTATAAATTTGTTTAGCAAAAATGTGAAAAGCAATATATAAATAGACTTGTTGTGTTTTTTGTAATTATATTTGGTGATGCTAGTCGCACAAAAAAATGATATTATTTTTAACAGCTCAGAGTTGTTTGAAAGTCTGCTGTGCTATGATAAAGCTACTTCTGTGCACAGTCGGTGCTGAAACACACAGCCTGATAGTTTTCTACTGTATCTCATGATGTGAAACAGTACCGCAGCAGCAAGGACCAAATCAATAACTGCAGGAAGCAGAAAACCAAGAATGTATTACTGTATTGTATTGTGCACTCGGTTGCCTTGTTATTCATATGAACGCAGAAAGTTACCCATAATTCAGATGCCTGACACCATTGATCGACTTCACTGCCCCCCTTTTAAACACGCTGTGACCTGCAACATGACCTCAGTCGTTTGTTTGTTCTTGGTGACCCGTGACAACATATGCAAATGCATCTGTCCTCGCTCTTAGGCCGAAGTCCTTCATCCTTATTCACAAATCATTATGAATTGAGGTTGACTGTGGGCAAGAAAGAGATGTTTTAACCTTCATGGCTGGCTGAGCACAGAGGCTATCACCACAAGACTTCATTTATTTCCAGGCACGTGTCCCTGTCCTGGTGCTGCGCCCTCCAAACATGCTCCAGATAAGCCAGCAGGAGTTTGGCGGAGACAGAGGGATGCAGGGAGAGCTAATCTGACTCAACAACGGAGAGCTGGAGCAGGTTGCCCTGGGAGTTAATTGTGGTGCTGGCAAGTTAAATGAACATCCCCAAGTGGACAAGAGTGAGAGTGAAGGAGGTCTGTGCATCAAGAGCAAAGAGTCATACAGTGTGTGTGTGTGTGTGTGTGTGTTTGTATGAGAGAGAGAGAGAGGATGTGACAATGGAAAAAATCATACAAATATTAAACAGGTCCTTACAGCTATTAGATAGAGAAGCAATCCAAATTCTTCACTACTCTCTGATAATCATCCTCTCATTGTGTCACTAACTCAAAATTTATTAAGTTACAGATTTAAAATCGAAAACAGGATCGAGCTGGTTGTCTGTCAGTCCATTCACATCAGTTTTATAAACCAGATTGCCATTAAATCTAGTTAAATTAACCATTATTTCTACTTCTCTCATAAACACAACAAGAAATATTAGATAGAAAGGATATTAAAACATGTTCCACTCCCCATAATTGAATTAATCAATTAAATTTAGACCTTTCCCTGCAAAATAAATAAACAATAAATAAATGCACAATAAATCAACCAGATCTCTTGCCTCAAACACACTGTAAAGTCTTAGCTCAGAAAACTAGGTTTGTGGGTTCATATAAAATTTAAAAACCTTTCACAATTTATACAATTTATTAACAAATATGTACAGGATAATATACAGTCACCCCTGTACATTGTTTTTCCAACAAGTTCTAAGGAAGGGGCTCTATGTCTTAGCCATTGAACGTTTAACGGACCAATCAAAATCAAGTATTCCAGTTAGCCATTTAATATAGCAGAAATAAGGCAGTACATCTTCTCTTACCTTCTTAAGGGTTTTATCAGCACCAGCAAACAACATCAAATCCCTAAACAAAACCTGCCACATTTCCCACGTGATGTTGTTGAACATCACATGGTAGATGCTTTCGGATATTTACGCGCTTCGGTTGCCATCACTTTTTATTTTTTTGCCTCAATCAAAAGAAAACAAATTGGACTGGACATGTGATGTTTGATTGCACACAGTGGTAGCATTAGAGAGGAGGGCAGGGGGTAATCAGAAATGGTACGAGAGAGGTAAATAGGATCTCAAAAACAATCTATTTATGTTTGGAAATGAAAGACTAAGCAGCGCTCACAGCAGGCCCACTGAAACTATGTCACAATGTAAACAACTCGGTTGTGTTGTATCCTCTGAGGTATTCATGCATATACATTATCTAGACAGCTTAACACACCTAAAATGTATGAATGCCTTTGTATTATATAACAGGTATCAAGCCAAGTGCCGTTTAAAGAAATGCTTGGTCAAATATTTGGTTTCAATGCAAAGAAACTGAACTTATGTGTTCATATTTTTTTGGGTCACTGCATACACCCAAGCACAATACACACACAAGCAATTATGTATGAAATAAACTAAAATTGTTAATAAAAAAGATAAATGAAAAAACATACTTTTTTAATTAAAACTGTTGTAAAAAAGCATTAAACAGTTTTATTCAGTAAAGCAATAATGCTTTATTAAAAAATAAACAACAAAAAATGAATTACTCATTCAATTTTGGTTTTACCCTACATTTTGCCCCCCAGGCACCCAAGTTTATCACCCTAAGAAAGTCCAGAGTGCCCAAACAAATTATAACCATTGATTTTCACATGATTACAAGTGAGAGCTGAGATTTGCAGTTTATGACAAAAAGGGTAACAGATACGTTGCTGACTACAGAAGTCTTGAAAACGTGCAATGACCTGGAGAAGGAAGTCAGATTTGTGGGCGTCGATGGAAATTCCTCATGAACAAAAATAAAACAAACATATCTCTTGTATGAGGCTCCTTTAGGATGTGTCATAAATGCACTGCCGGGGTACAGCCTACACTGCGGTTACCATGGCAACGGGTTAAGAGAAGCACCTGCTACCTGCGGTCTCCGCTGTAATCCCAGCAGACCCGGCTATCATTTTCAGGCAGCCTTTCCCGTTTGATTAAAGGCTGTTACTGGCCTAACACAGCATGGCTTGCATTTCCCTCTTGTTGTGGTTGGGAAATTACCCTGGACTTCATTAAGTGGCTCATTACCTGCTGTCAAAGCTATCAGAGAGCTCTATTCCGATCCATCCCTGTTCCTTTCTCTTTCCGGGCTAATCAGACGGCAGGAACATAATCTCACAGTCCGCCTCGGCTTTGCGGATGTCATGCAGGACAGCGGGAACAATGGAAGCGTGGTAAAGGCACTAACAGTGAACAGAGAAATAAAATAGTCATTTGTATAGGAGAAAGTGTTGAGATAATAAAGAGATCTCATATTTAATCTTTCATTCCTATTGTTAATTTTAATATTTGAGATCAATAGGAAGCATCTGTCAAATACAAAATCAGCTATTTGTTTTGCAGCTGATAGTTTTGCAATACATTGCATATTTACATATAACTATAGCAGTAATAAAATAACATTGTTCATTGCTTATTGTGCAAATACATTCCGTGTTCATACTGGCAGAATGGCTAGTTGTTGAATGGTAGACAAGCTTGAGTGTTAGTGTTATGATGTTGGTCACCTTTCTGGTACTACAACAGTAAACTCCCACTGGAAAAACATTCTGCCTGCTTTGGACATTGCACCTGAGATTTTGTTTTGGTGATTACAAGAGGTTGCTGTCAGTTCCTTTAACTTCCGTGAGAATTTGGTGAGGTTGACATTTTGCACAGGAAAATGTTTCTATTCAACATTTTTTTTCTGTTTAATTATTACATGCATGGACTTCACAATGTCCAGAATATTGTCATGCAAAAACATATTAAACAGTTTTCCTACAACTTCCAGAAAGTTGGAAGCATTCAAAAGTTTTGACGCGATGGAACGATGAAGAGAAATTTATTTAAATTTATCAAATTATTATTCTGCTTGCAAATTTTACAGTTGGCACTATGCATCCGGTTAAAATTCTCGTGGTATCTTCCAACCCTAGAATTGTCCGTCAGACTGCCAGCGAACATCGTGATTCAGCTTGCTTGTGCATTTTTCCAAAGTCCATTTTTGGCAAGATTCACACCACTTTACTCCATGCTTAGAAATACACACATTATATATAGTGAGCCTGCATGCTGCTGATTGGCCATAGAACACATCATGACACACTGCCAGGACAGCTCATTGGCTGACATTTCCAGAGACATTTTGGAGCTTGATTGTAAATTCAGAAACAGAGAACAGACTGTGTTTACATTCTACAAGTTTAAAAGAGGACATTTTACTCATTAACTGCTATGACCAGCATCACACTACCATCAGAATGGCAATAGCAAACCCTGGGTTCAGCTTTATATGTAAGGATCAAATGTATATGACAAACTCTTTGAAAAATGTGTCAGATATATAGAAATGTAAAGATTTCATTTCAAATATTGATGTGCTGATGTGAAAGCTAGCGAATGGGGCAAAGAACTGCAGTTTGTGCAATAAAAGAAAATCCATTAGGGACATAACTGCTTTAAATGAGTGTAACTAGCCTGTTCTCCACAGGCTTATCTTCAGCAATCCTCTAACACACAGTTATCAGACAAGAGAATAAGCAGGCAACTTTCCTAGCCTGCAGCTATTTTCCTGACTTTCATTCAAAAGGCATTCTGCACAGCCTCCGATCTTTAATCGGGAGCTTGGAAAGCTAGTTTAAAATCCGTTGGCATGATTCCTGCAACACAAACATAAAAACATTGTTAGGCTGATCAAAGACACAATGCACCTAAAGACAAGGTGGACCTTTATTTGCAAAATGTATTGGTTACATGCCCAGAATCTGAATGGTCTGCCCATACGCATTTACTATGCACAGTTTTGTGTATATATATATATATAAAGGTATATGTATATGTGTATTTAGTTTTTGTGTGTATTTTTTTGGGAGGGGGGGGTTCTAAGCTTAACATCAATGCATTAAACACCCAAACAAGATATTTGTACAGAGAAACAATAGTTTTTGATAAATTCAAGCTGTGTAAAACTATCAACAATGATAAGTGCCTTAAATGCCAGCTGTTTATAATAATCTATAATTGTAATACGCAATGTGATACAAATGTGGGGTTTGTACGAACAGAAAATATTGCAACAGAAGACATAAACATGGATTGTAATAAAAGCCTTTATGTAGTTTCATCTGTATTATTATCAAAACTCCTTGCCGAATAACTGCTTAAACTATTATGCAACCTCAGTCTTACGCTACGAACATATTTACAATCAACTGATAGCACTGTATGTGCAGTTATCATATCAAGTGCGCATTACATACATTGAATGTGAATAACCTGTCAGAGCTGTGAACTGTGAAGAGCATATTAAACATGGAGCTTTTGCAGCCACAGATTACAGTCACCCATCAGTATTCCACGGCACTACAAGGGCCTTACTGCAAAAAAAATGGTTAGAAATGATTCCTTTATTCCAGCCTTTGCATTGCTCCACCTGCCATAAAATCAATGGGCTATTAAATGCTGCTGTAGATTTTCAATATGTTAACTGTAAATTGGGTCCAATAACAGTGGCAGGGCCAGCCTTGGCACAGATGTATTGCTGTAAGGGGAAAGCTAGTTTTGGCATCTTAACACTGAAAAGACAGAATCTCTTTTTTAACTTTAAATAATTGATCTCAATTTTTCCAAATGAATTTTTTTGAGAATTGAGGAAGAGATAAATTTGGTTCTCTGTTATTTTAGTGCCTGATTAGTTTAATAGGTTTTACCAATATTACTGACTGACTGCACATGCATATTTCTCATTTATCCCCATAAATCACTGGTGGGTTGTTTTAGAATGATACAAGACTTTTTTCATGTCTTTATTGTAGGGCTTATGTGAATGCTGAGAGGATTCTGTAGATTTTTAGTGTCCCAAGTAATGGATTATAAATGTATAATTCTGAGTAAGGCTATAAATTAACCTCTTACACTGATAAAAGTTACATAAATCCAGAACAAATGTCCATGGATATAGAGTGTACTTAGTGTAAAACGCTGTTACAGTCAGAAAACTGTTCGTTTAACTTGATTTAAAGCACATTAAGCTGTACAAAATGCTGGCACGGATAATTATGAAATTATCTACAAAATGATAAGCAACCAAATTCCAAACCAGACACACCTAGACCAGTCTGGCATATACTGTAATGCTATATTATGTAGTATAAATACTATAATAGCCAATACTAGTCACTATATTCTAAACACGTTTCTGAAATACAAGAGCCAATCACATGCCTTAATTTGAAATTTGAAAAATGCTACATGCTACACTTGGCACTTAAATGAAATATTAGATGGGGCTAGACAAGGCCTGCAAACATAGCTAATTCAGAATCACATATTTTTTCTAGGTGTTTTTCGTTGACTTCTTCTGTAGTGCATTGCACCTAAATAGCTTTATACTTTTGTGGTCTGTGGTATTTACTGCAGCGCTGCTAATATTGTTGAGCTGTATGACTGATCGCTCAAGTTCAAATTTTTCATCTTTTATAAGTTACCTTGAAAAGTGTCTTGTAACTGAATGTATATGTATTCAAACATTCTGCACTCCTACTGCTCATCAAAGTGAGGGCTATTGTCATTTTTCACAGCACAGTGGAGAAAAAAAAACATTTAAAACGACTAAACCTTCAAAGAAATATGTTGTGCCAGTTATTTTGCACAGTATTTAAATGCTACATAATTAAATATTTAAAAGACATAAGGCACTTATTGATAATAAATTATGATGTAAACACTTATAGTTCCATTAACAACTTGGAGGAAGGCTTGGTGTTTTTAGAGGCCATTTAGAATGGCAGTTTCTGTTCACAATTTTGGCAACAAAAGTCTTTAAGGCAGCTTAAAATTGGGATATACATTATTTATCAGTTCATGTTGAATGGGAATAGAACCCACAACCTTTGCAATGCTAACACAAAGCTCTACCAAATGAGCTACAGGAACACTTGAGCTACAAGTACAACAACAGTTGGCAACAGTTTATTTGACCTTGTCAATTTAACACTCTAGCTTGCTATTTAGACCCACAATAAGAAAATAACATGTATTTTTCTGTTTTTTATTGGCTCTCTGTATCACCTGTGACCAGCCCTGGGAGAATACTAGCATTCATTATCCCCCAACTGCAGTCTGGATAGCAAAATTATGTTAAATTTACACAGGCATTAAAAAGTGATAGACATGCTGTAACTTTAGGGCTAGTATGATTTCATAGTGATCCAGGATGAGTCACAAAAGTTCATCGTTTACAGCATTTTTTACCTCACGACTACAGTGGCGGTTTTCCTCATACAGACCTGTGACTAACCACTTAATTATCTTTGGATTTAATAGGACAAATCTTACTGCATGACTTCTGGGCTGAATATATTTAAATTGCGATGACACTGATGTGTGACGTCAACATTTTTACAATGCATTTTTTCAGATATTTCTTTCTTTTTAACTAACAAAAAAGAAAAGACGAAATCATGCGCCATTATAGTCAGTTTACACTATTTACAGTCAGCTATCTCTGACTCCGGCGTATGTCTCTCTGCTTAATATGCATGAAAGTACTGTACTCTCTAATGGCTTGTATTAGATAAGTAAATATTTCTCTGTTTTGATGCTTGAGTCGTTTGCTTCATTTCTTCAGATCATTTTATAACCGGCCGAACAGGTCATTTCTGGAGGGAGTAATGCTGTCTAAATTGAAAGAGCAGCTGTGGAGTTTCATATAGCTGGTTTCATTATCTTCTTAACTGTTTATTAAAATAGTGGGAAATAGCCTGAATATACATTACAACTTTATTAAAATAAAGGCTACAGATTTGTATTTGAATGACCAATGAACAAATACAGACTATATAATTTCTAAGTGTCTTTATTAAGTCTTAATGCATGGGTATAAACCCAAAAGATATGATTCTTTAAAACTAATTTAATTTCTTGACTAACAATAAATATATATTGTGCATAAGG
This sequence comes from Yasuhikotakia modesta, assembly GCA_036877545.1. Taxonomy (NCBI): domain Eukaryota; kingdom Metazoa; phylum Chordata; class Actinopteri; order Cypriniformes; family Botiidae; genus Yasuhikotakia; species Yasuhikotakia modesta. Next base: position 54,415 of record JBAJNP010000269.1, on the reverse strand, counting down.
ATTCAGGGACAACGTCATTCCAGCATAAAATACCATTTATTATGTGCTGCAAACACCCAAATAACAAGTATGGCAGACTTGCCATGATATTTATATACTGCATAATTCTTTGTTGTCTTCGAATCTGTCATATATCTCAAACTTTTCGCTGACACTGTTTGTCCTCTGATTTAAAAAAAACTTTCTGAAACTTGAAAATCTTTAGGAGCGAAATTGTTGGATGACATGACACAGTTAGTTGCTTTTGTTAAAAAGTCATTATTTTTGTATTTGGAAAATGAAATTCTGGATCTGGAACAAATATAAAGCTATAAAACAATAAACAAACAACATCCGCATACAGCATAAAATACCAAAAACAGAAAAATTCTAATAAAAAAATGTATTAGTTGGAATAAAATTACACTCCTGCTACACAAAACTTCTCAATATAGTCTGAGTTGACATTTTACATTCTTAAATTTACACAGAGTCCATAACTTGCTGAACTCTGGTAAATTCTGCCCGTCACCGATGGTCTGTGGTGGTGAACTGTCACCTTTGAAGTGGGTTACAGTGTATTTTGGCATGAGAACATTCAATCTTTCTCAGTTCCTGATTTGGTTACACTATTTACAGCCTTATCAAACATATTGGTAGCTGCAGAAATAATGTTCTGCAGCCATGGTGGAATTTCAGAAAAGTGCAGCTTCCACGAAATGCCAATAAATGCAATACATCATGGTAATTGGTAGATATTAAAGTGGCTTTAAGTTGATGGGGAAAACATCTTGCAGTAGCCATCAGGGGAATGTTCTCTGTGGTTTAAATGTGTTGTATGTAGTGGGCCATTTGTTCATTTAACAGTAATGTGATTTATTCAGGTTAATTAAAAAGAAAAACAAGTGTCATTTATTGTGTTTTAGGGCGATATTTGCACCATAACATTCTAGCAGAACAACTACAATAAACACAATTTAAATATTGTTTTTATTTAGTTCAAATCCAGTTTGTGACATTTTCCAAAGCCCCTCAATTTCCCTCAGTTTCCACTTTTTAAATATATATAAGAAGCTCAAAAATTAAATATAATAAATACCACATGCATGTGTGGTATGTATATTTATGTGTGTGTGTGTATGTATGTGTGTATGTATGTATGTATCTTTGTATGCATGTGTGTATGTATGTATTTTGGAAATGAGGCTTTTATAAAAACGTATGGTGGCACTTCAGATGTCTGGCCCAGGGGGACCATTTCTCAGGTCCAAAAGCATTTGATACCAGCATGCCAATTTCTCACAAGATCATTTTTTAATCACTGTTTGTAGCCTTTTGTGCACAAGTGCCTGGTCCTTGTCCTGAGCAGTGAAGCTGTCCTACTGTTCTTGAGAAAAATTCAACAGGCATACTGTAAGTTCTTTAGTTTCTTTTCAAGTCTTCCCCATGGTGGCTCATTAATGTCGGGATCCTGCTTTGCCACACAGGAAAATTATTATTCCAGCACAAAAGGCTACAAGCAGTCATTGATGCATTGAGGCAACATACTACCACAACATTAAGAACCAGCCTTTTGATCAGGATGGTTTGTGTAAATTATTATTTTCCCTTAAGGAACATAATGTAAATATCTGGTAAGCGTCTTCCTCTGGGGAAAAATAGTGTATCTTTGTATTTATTTTAGGCTGCAAATAGCATCTTGTGAAATAGTACAAACAGAATCTATTGCATTTTACTTACACTTACATTTACATTTTCTGTAAATAGCATCTGCCTTTAGTTTAGTAACTCACCAAATGCCAAAAGTTCTCCAGCTATTTTCCAGTCACATTTTTTAATGCAAATTTAAGCCATTCTGTCTCTGAAATTCACATTCACAGAAGGAGGAGAGGAGTTTTGTAATGGTGCCTTTATCTCCAAGGAGCCACAAATAATCTGAGTCTTAACAGATAAGGTCTGCAGGACTTGTGTTATATTACCCTTTCAATATCTCCTCATATTGCCATTATCATTTATTTGACTTTTCATTGCTGGGTTGATTTAGGCATATATCTATGGGCAGAGAGAAATGTACAATTCACAGCTACCATAAAGGCTAATGTCACACTGATAGAAATCTCTAACCTGTGATCAGTCAATAATTGGTACCACATCAGATAAACTGAAGAATGACATGCTGGGGCACTGAAAATGCTTGTTCTGAGGGCAACATTAATCAAAACAAGCATTGACTGATTCCTTATCCCATCCACGGACAACAATTTCTAAGTAATGGGATTCCCTTTGGATAAATATATATCCATGTGTAGAGGTATGGAGTGCTGAGAGCAATTCATCACATGCCAATTCTAATCAAAGTGCTTCCTAATCACATTATTTGCTTGGATCTCCGTTTTGTGGATAGATTAATGCTAAAATAGGATCATGTGGGATTTGATTGCTTCCCCTTTTCGTGGACTGTCAACACATCCCAGTGTCACAGAACCGCTCGCCGTGTAAATGATGAGAGGCACACAAATGGAGCGCTTTACCTTTGGGCCAGTAATTATTCCAGCAAGGCTGCTGAACTCGGGGGAACGGCTGGGATCTGAGAGACACATTGAGGGCATGTGAAGGTGGTCGGCTGGGCCCCGTCAGACACAGATTAAGCTTCCGGGGAGGCAGAGATTGGTTTAGGAATAAGCAGAGAACACAGCAGGGTGGCAAGAAAGTGAGACAATGAGCTTCAGAAGGCCTGATGGGTTCAGCCATCATTATTAATAGCTTTTCTCTCTTTCTTTGGCACGGTTACTGGATGAAGTGGCTTTTTATTTCTTTTTCTTTATTTAAGTGTCACATGCTGCAGATCATTCAAAGCCGCTGATATTGAAAAAACAGAATCATTATCTTGTCTCTTAGATTTAGAACTTCAAAACCTGCCAGACTTATGACATATACGTTTTCTTGGCTTTTTATTTATGGTGCTCCAAAGCTTTTCTTTAAGGAAACACATGATATTTAATAATATTTGGAAAAATGTCAGACGTTTTCTATAAAATAAATGCTGGATGGACAAAAAGCAACAGAGTGGACAAAAAAACACCATAATATTACCATTAAAACAGTCTTTATAACAAAATACATCTACACAGTGTTTTGCGAATCAGGCCAGCTGAGTGGGGAAAAGCAACATTTCAGTCATAATTCATTGATAAAGTTTATATTCACCAAACCTATTAAATCTCATTTGCATATGCATATGCTACAATATGCTGTTATGACCAAATAGGCACTTGTGAGGCTGTTCATCACACACACCATATGACCCCAGAAGACTTTTAGAAGAACTTAAGATTTAGCACAAGAGTTATGTAGAGCACCTATAGGGCTTTATTGCCCATTTAGGAGCTTGAAAGCATGTTGTCTATACATTACAAACTGCACTGTAAGAAAAGTGTAACATTCTGTCAAACAATTTATGTTGTGTTCCACTGAAGATAAATCATATTTTGGAACAACGTGAGGGTTAAAATTTTATTTTTGGTTAAAATGTTTCATTTCTGTGCCTTTAATATCTTGTGATTTAATGTGACCACTTTCTCAAATAAGGTCTATGTCTGTTTTTATCCGTACATCAACAGATCATCTCTGTAAGCATATTTTTGCGAAGATATCTTAAACTTCCTGAAGCATCAAAAATCTTATCCAATCTTCAGCTATAATGTCTGTTCATTATTTATAACCCTTTGACTCTCATCTCACCTTGGATATTCAGACAGATTCTGATTAAAACTCAGCTGGGATTTTGGGATTTGTGCAACTATGTTTTATTGCAAAGAAGGAGATTCTGATGGCCGTGTCTGTACTGCTGTTGACATGTAGGTGGTGTTGGACTGAGACCAGCTGTGTTGGGCTAACACATAGCAGGCTGGTTATTGGATTTCTCCTAACAATACACATAGCCCCTCCCCTTTTACTATATAAGGAAGTGTTTACAACGTGTCAACCCATGTTCCACACCATTTTTTACTGAAGAAGACCACTGTGGGTCTTGCATTTTTCAGGCATTCAACTGCATTTTTCCAAGTAGGAAGTCCGACCATCCGTGTTTCTGGAATGCAGCATTAGGCAAAGATGCATTCCAGAAAGTTTAACAGGCCATCACTTATTAAACTCCTGCCTTACCTCATCAAGGCACTGATTCTTAAATTGAATGATAAAACCTCTCAAGTTAATGTTGAGGGTCAAAATAAAAAAAAGACATTTGCTGTGCTTTTACTGTAATGGTTAGAGGCTGGAGTGATTAATTTCAAACTCGGCTGCACTCTGCATTTAAGGCGGCTAATTCTCTTGCAGTGAAATGCAAATGAACAACTCAAAAGTGCACGACTCATAAAAGCTGTTAGCGTTCGAGAATGTGAGAATGAGGTCAAACAATAAAATGAACTGAACTAAGACTTCTGGACTGGATGAGTGAAGCTTCATTGCAATATAAACAGCATTTTGTGGCATATTCAGGAGATATGTTCTCCAGCCTGTGATGTGTAGTGCCTTAGGACACACGTGAAACATGTAAATTAGAAGTGGGATTGAGGGTCCTAAGTAATGCTTTTTAATGTCCAGTTCAAGAGAATTTATTGTCCATGCGTTACATATCTTTTCATGCTATGCTTTGCTATGCAAGGGTTGTGTAGCATAGTGGTTAAAATTCTCGGTCTGAGAGCAGAAGGTTGTAGGTTTAAACCTTGCCAGGGGTGGTCCATAAACTATCAGCACTGTACTTTAATTTAGATTAGGAGCATGCATAGATAACCCTTAGTATGCATACATGACATGGGATACAATAAGACTATTCAGAACTCTATTTTTTACATTACACTGCTGGTTATATTCTGCATATAAATATATATGTGACCAATACAAATCTTGAATCTTAAATGCTTACATTGTAAATTTGGTAAATTTAAATGATAATTAAATACAGTAAATGTGTAAAAGTGTAGTAAAAGTGTGTGAGTGTATCTAAATTAAGGGTGTCACTGTAATTCTGCATTTATATTAGTGATTTACAGTGCATTTAAAATACATAATTTATCAGAACATGTTCACTGGAAATCGAACCCACAACTATTGGGCTGTAAACAAAATCTGCTAAATAGCTTGCCATGTTGTTCCTATTAAATAGAAAACTAAACTAAATGTACATTTAGGCCCAACACAGCCTAAATTTAATTACACATATAGACTGATACCTGATGAACAAAAGCTATTTGGACAAACAATTGTAAAATAGGGTATTAATGCAAACCATGCAAGGACTTTGAGGGTCCTGTATCTACTGCTGTAAGAGCTTGTACAGCATCAAAGATACCATAACTATAACTCAACATATGTGTCACTGTCACCCCTTTCCTCGTAATTCTCAAACTTAAAAGCCACAAAATGCCAAACTGTCAATATCACATGCAAAGGAATCCTGCTGTGTGCAACAATGCATACAGTAGCTGTCAGTAGGTCCTTGGATAAGGCACAAAGTCAAGCGCGCATGCTAGTCTGATAACAGGGCTAACTCAAGCAGAAAATTGATACAGATAATGCAAGAAAAGACACACAGCTCAAGAAGAGTTTAATACCATCTAGGTGCTGTCTTTAACATAAACAACATGTGACCCAAGATGTTTTATATACATATAAAAAAATACCAGTTTAACACTTAAATTCAAAACAGTAGGTAAATTCAGAGAAAGACAACAAAGCAAAGCTAAACAGAAACACCAGCCAATAGAAAACGAGCTGTTATTCTCTAATACTTCAATCTCACCTCTGAAGGTCTGATAACTTTCTCTGTTTCATCTGAATTTCTTTGTTCCTGTTTTATTGTACATGAAACATCAAGGTTTTCTGTTATTTAGAGACTTGAGGTGTTTTTTTAGTAGTTGCAGGTGAATTGATCCACTGTTTTGCTCTATGACTTTTCAAAGTGTGACACAATCTTGGTTTCTTCTTTTTTGATGCAAAATCTATTAAATTAAAACATTTTAAAACAAAAAATGATTAAACAGAAAAACAAAGCGTAGGTAGATGCACATTAGCTGAAACTCCCCACCTTTGCACTTCTGGAATGGCTCCTGTCTGATACGCTGGTTTATATTCAGCTGGTCAGACCCAAAATGATTTTGTCCGAAAAGTACACCTATCACCTCCTTTATTATGTGTGTAAACGTAGTTAAGGTAATAGTTTGGAGGTGGCAGGTTTGAACTTAGCACTCATAATTGAATACAGCTTGAAATGTGTTACTTCAGACATAATTATGGACCTGGTTTCTCTTTTCCTTCCTCTCTACAACATTCTAGGCTATGACAGGAAACCCATTAATGCGTTGAAAGAATGGCAAATGCTATTACTTCCTTTGTAGCATTGTGGGTTTCAGAGCAGCTATAGACAGTAGCTGAATAGTCTGTATTTGTTGTGCTTTGATAAACTAGAGTGTTCCAAAATGTGAACAAGATCATGTTCCGTTTTACTGGAAATGTGAATTAACTCTTATCAGGGTGTGAACGGGGAGTGAGTGCATTTGTGAATAAATGAATAACAAATAGAAACTAGGGAAAAAATATCATTTCTGCTTTTGTTAAGCACTGCTTTCATTTTTAGTTGTTCTTATGAATTCAGAATGACATCGAAATGTTTTAGTGGAGTATATTGCTGTGCAACCACTTGGAACATCTCCTGGGAAAAAGAAGAAGAAACGTTTCGCCAAAAACAGAAGGACATTTTTAAAACCATAAATTCTCAGAATGGTGCAGGGCTCATGGAGTGTGAAAATTTATAATGCTCACTGAATATTTAGAGGTTTTTCTCTTCAGGGATGACAATTAATAACAGCAGTGCACTGTTTCACTGTTAGTTGTGTCAGTTTGGCGGAAGGGGATGGATGGATGCCCTTGTGCAAGACATCATCACTGTTCTGAAGATTATTGGGATGCCTGTGTTTTGGGAAAACTTGTGTTTTGGGCCAAACCCACAGCTGCTAATGGCCCTGTGGCACTTTTTAATATTATTTCTTTAAGCTTTGCACACATATGGTGGAGAAATAATTAGGCATAGTTTCATTTTTAAAGCCACCAACTGTGAATTATACATTTTGGGTGAATTCCTATAAGTTATATAATTGCATGAATCAAAATAAACCATCTAAAATATCCAAAAAGAGAAAACTGCTTATAAGATTTTGTTTTGGCAGAAATTTGGCAGTGAGCCAGGAATAGGTGGTAATTATCAAAATCTACACAAGTCTCTGGTGAATATTGCATTCATGGAAGGCTGGGAGAGGCTATCGCTTTAATAAAATAACCTTTCCTCTTTCAACACTAATTAGTCTTAGGAGAACTCCACATTTAATTATTTTGCCAGATTACTTGGATAAGATTTGGGGCAAAATGACAGAATCTGTCAAACACAGATAACACTTTGGCCAAGAATAAATGAAAGTATCTTATTTTACCCACAGAACCCTCAAAAAACCATATTGACCTTTACAATAATTGTATATGTCACAGGAAAATCCCCAATCAGTTAGTAATAATTGAAAAAAGTAGGAAATATGACACCTTTAGTCTTATCAGTGGCATTATTGGTTACAGTAGAGCTCATTGTGATAACATGAACGTCTGCTTTCTGGTGGCTATATTCTTACACTTATGTACAGATTACTGATTAGCTGGGAACATTAAGGCTAAAAGCTAAAATGTAATTGATAAAGTGAAACATATTGAGCTATAAAAAGATGCTTGTTATAATTAAAAGCCTTTCAACAGCATCTAAAGACCTTGAACAAAACTGAAAAGCATCTCAAAATACATGCCATGTTGTTGATAATGGAAAAACCCTTTGGTCCATTTGTAGTTTGTTATACAGACATACAGATACTGTAATATCATCACACACGGTATCATTTCCAAAATTAGTGGTCTGTAACTGTTCTGAGTTCAGTGAAAAAACAGCTTCACTGCTGTCTCCACAGTGAGCAATACCTTTTCTGTAAAACTGACCTTGCTGTAAAACTTTTCTTTAATTTTTGAGAGACTGTCTCCCAGTCTTCCAAACAGCAACAAGCAAAGTTCTCAATGACGAAAGGCTGTATGAGATACACAACACTTGCAGAATTATCTTGGTTCCAGATCTAACACTCTGGAGCCCAACTGAAGAATTGAAGGATAATTAAAAAAGTTCTAAACCTCTAAACCCGGGATGCCTAATGGGCCACATTTTGTTAAGTTCTTCATGCTGTGTTACTTTTAATGATCGACAAGGTTAATCACGGCCTTGCATCAAGCTATTTAGTCTGTTTTGGAAGGAATTTAAAAGGAAAAATTGTAGAAAGAAAACCCAGAGAGGCAGATGAGGTGAGAGTCTCTTTAAGTGTCTGATTTATGGTTTGCTCCACTCTGGACAAATGGTTGCACCTTTTCTAGTGTTGTGATGGTTAATTAAACTGAAATAGCTAATTGATGTCAGAGTAAGGGACTCCTGCTTGAGAGAGCATTACTCTCAGACATCTCGCATGGTTTCAAGTGTCATTAAATTTATGAAGTTGATTAGGGAGAGCTAATTACACGCAATAAACTTTTGTGTTTGCCAATTGCTGCTTTCCCATTAATGGTAATTTAAGACACAAATACAGTACATTTAATTCTGTAGGGAAAAATATGTTAATATTTCTTCATGAATGAGTCAGATAGAAAACACATCCTGGTCAAATTGCACCCAAAAATCAAAAGGAAATATAAAATTACATTACGATATTTAGATAGTAACTTTATTTTAATGACCCCCCCAAACTCAAATTACAGGAATTCATCCATAAGGTTTACTTTAGACTTTTTTTTCCTTTTTTTCTTAATAGTGGTTCTCTCTTTCATTTTATCTCTCTTTCACTTTCATTACTTTAATATACAACAAATTTTCACTTGTACAAACAATTACTTTAAAAGAATGACGTTTATTGGAATCTGCACAAATTAAAGTACAACAATTACTTCTATAATAAATACATACATTCCAGATGTTCTCAACAAATTTAAACAGTCACCTTTACATTCATCAAGATCATCAGAACAATAGCCATAATTATTAATCTTATAACACCCAATATTGTTCCAAAATGATGGAAATGGCTTTAGAGGTAGATGTGATTCCTGTTGTTCTGCTCTGTAACACTGAGCACCATTTTGGATTGAGCTGACTGAGGCTGTCTGACAAAAATGAAATCTGAAGTGATCGTCACGGTAACTGTTGTGGCCGAGAAAATAGGAAATGGATTTTAAGGGAGTGGCGATGTCTTGTGTTTCATGTTCACGTTGCCTTGGGTGTTATAGATTACAGCATATCCAAAATCAACAGATGACCTCAAAATGACAAAAAGAGTCACACATTTTCAATTCCATGACACACATATGCATCTACATGTATATTTACACACGGCGTGTGCTACAGACAGGCATAAACCTGATGTATTACTCTAATATAGTTTTAGAAAATGACAGACTGGTGTGATATGCACTTGTTGTTTCTTGTTGATGTTGTTTTTTTATTTGGTCCCTCTACATACCTCTTCCAACAAACCCTATATCAATCCTTTGCAAAACAAAACCACCTGAGGCCTTTTTTTGCTTTATTTATGCCTCACACATCAAAGAAGCCCATATGTGCATTACTCTCACAAAATCCCCACACAATCAGTTTAATATGTTATGACACAATAGACATTAGTCTACAGGAATCAAAGGAACTACTGAAGCACGCAACACTGAACTGAGACCAACTTTTACCTGCAACCCGTTTACTTCTCATTACCCAACAGACGCTGCCACTGATCCGAGATCAGCAAGCAAACGACCTCAATAAACACAGTGAAGGGAGCCGAGATCCTCCCCGTAGTTTTTTTTAATGGGATTATGGAGGCCTTTCCATCACCATAAACAATCTCCATCATCCAGAGCTAAACTGCAACACAAATCCTCTTATTCCACAAAGGCCATCCAGGAAAACAGCAGCTCTGTTGATGTCTGTGATTAAGCTTCTGGTTTTAATCCCGGGACACAAATGAGCCCAATGCGGAATACGCATCACAATGCAGGAAGGAAAAAAAGAAAACAATCACTTAATTGTTTTAAAGGAAACCAGATTCTTCAAAATAAATAACTTAATAAATAGTCAAAACTAAAAGAGACAAAACAGACATAAATACATTGTCTAAACTGGATCCTAAACTTGGGAAAAATAAGCATTGGGAATTCCTAAGACTCACAGAACATGTTGTGAGGGAGCTAAAGTTAACAGTTCTGGAATACTACATGTAGCATCAAAGCACAAACAAAACCCAGCATAGACTCAATGGTGTATCAGGGTATGAGTGTTGAGCAACATTTTTTAATAGTGGATTATAACTTTGCTTTGTATTTTGATCATTTTCATGGTGTTTAATTATAGGTTTATGTATTGTAGGTGTTCAAACACCTGGGCTTACTTCATTGTACAGATTAGTAAGAGCGAGTAGATAAAAACCATGCAGGAATACATTTTTAATTACATTCTGTGAAGTCTATTTGGAGCGATGTAATTTTATCATGTTAACAAATAAGTGCTATATCCCAGATGAGGTGAATTGTGCCATCAGCATGGCCACACAACACACAAGAGCACCGTTCTATTTCTGTAATGTCATTATACACTTCTGCTGTTCATCGGAAATTCATTATGTCAGGTTTGGGTGGGCGGATTTAACCGTCAGGGGTCCCAACCCTCAGGCCCCCAGCAAGGGCCTCCATAACTCATGTCCACCATTAGCCCACCATGATGCCTCTTAGTATGAGAAGTACATCACAAACCACTAATGAGATACAAATATAATCATAAGATGGTGGTGTTTGGTATACTGTAAGTCTTTAATAATTACAGTAATTTTCTAATCTCAGGATTATCATTATCATTTTATGCTTCAGGGCCAGCATTTACACCATGGTGTGACCACAGAGTGTAAACTCCCTCCTGAGTCTGTGATAAATTGCTTACCTGTGAGTTTCCTGTACTCTTTTGAATCACAGTTCAGCGTTCCAACATAAATACAGGATGGCGGAAGTGTGTAGTTGCAGAAGCATCACTTCAGTCCTTTACAGGGCTTGTAAACGTATACATTTAGGTTTTAGGTTTGTTGCTGTGTTCCTGTGTAGCCAACTGGTAGAGCATTGCGTTAGCAGCGCAAAGGTTATGATCCCAGGGAACACAAGTATTGATAATATGTATGAATAAATATGAATAAATGTAAAAAAAATCTTATTATTCAATGTAATTTTATGTCTATTATACAGCATACGTCTTAATACATTATTTTATTTATATATGGGAGTATATAAAATCATGTCCTACAATATACCATCTTCATATGTTCCGAAGGTTTGAGTTACAGAAAGTACAGAAAACCTCAATAAAATAATTCCATGCCAAAATGTTGCCTAATAATTTAGAATAAATCCACAGATACTACAGTTGCACCCACAAAACTCATTTAAAGGGTTGAATCATTAACCTTACATTGGCTTATTACAGTGTATTCCATTCCATTGTATCACAAGCATATTCATTTTTAAAAGGAAATGGTGCTGTATAACAGCAATGACCTGGCCTATCTCTCCATCAACCTCCCCTTTATTTAAAAACATCATTTCTACCCGGCATCCTTCCAGCAAAAGCAATGCAAAATCCATTAAACCAGAGAAATCTGGAGTGCTTAAGCATTACCTAGTAACTGATAATGTGTTTGTTTGATTGAAGCTTTGGTAAATAGCTATGTCTTTATCTGAAACTGTGGCGATATGGATGGTCCCGCTCTCCACTCGGTGGGCTAGCAAGTAAATAGCTGATGAGTTGATTTTTTACACTTTCTGAATAATATCTCCCACGTCTAGAAGATGAAAGCTGAAGTGTTAGCAAGCCGGCATCCAGGCTGAGGAATGTGGGCAGAGGAGGTGATATATTGCTTCATTAGAGGCTTAGAAAATGCATTGCGGAATCGCCGTATAGGCTGAATACATGCAACTCATTCAAATGCATTATCTAACAATTTAGATAAGCCTTAACTCCGCCTGTCTTTTTCTCAATGTTATATGTGTTTATCATTTGCATCTTTTCCTTTGACGACTCCAGGCGAAACCTTAACAAGTGGGTTGGGAGTTAATTGTATTGGCTGTGTTGTCTGAGTGTTGTATGTGTGCCGATTTCACATGACTGTGGAGGTGTCGCAGGCTACAGCGCTAGCTTTAGGCAACCAGGTAAAATGATTTACTGGACAGAACAGCTATAGTAACACTACCTAAATGAATCAATGCATCATCTTGTTGGGTGAATGCGATGACTGTAACATTTGTTACTCAGTGGTTTGCACTGGTGGTGTAGAGCAATGGTCTCACTAATGGTCTCAATGGTGTCACTATTTGCACTCCTATTGAAATAGTTTGGTAAAATCAGAACAAAAAAACAAGAAAATAAGGAACTTAAAGCTCAGATAATTGCAAAGATAACAGTTTCAATGCATTTTTTCCCCAATCAATATCCTAATCTAAAAGCTAAAAAAATAGTACTGTATATAATATCATTATCAACACACACAGACACACACACACACAATAATAATAATAACATTTAACACTGACATTTATATTAAATGTCATATTTATCATTCTTCTGTGAAATAAACTCCTCTTGCTGTTTAGAGCTTATTTTTAAAACTATAAACCATCAACCTCAGTGTCACATGCTGTACCAGCTGAACTACAGGAACGCTGCCTATCAAATCAATCATTTGTTTTCCCGTACAGGAAACAACACATCGCTTTGTGTCCTTGATGGAGTCCACTGAGAGAAACGCTGTGCGTTGTGCTTCCTGATTTTACTGCCAATGTTAAACCAGTGCAGAGGCATATAAAGCCAAGCGGCTGGGAATAAACAAAGCTGAGTGGGCTGAGGGAAAACACTGGCCCACGATGCAACACTGCTGCCTGTCTGTATTTATAGGCCCGCGCATCATCGACTCTGTTACACAACCAACTGTTCACTAGATGTTTTTCCTCTTCCTTGCCTTTGACTTACTGAAGACTCCAATAAGAGACATGAGAACATACAGTATGCTGTGGTGCCCTCGCATAAATATTCAGTCCAATTATCTCATTTCACTGAATTACACATGCAGCAGTAAAACTTTGAACACTGATGTGACATTGCTGAGAACAAATATGAGACCTAAAAATGCGCTGTTTACCCAACCGTTCACTGTAATCATAATAATTGTAAGCTACTGTAATGTATCTAATGCAAGATGTATTTAAATGCCTATGCAAGAGTCAAAAAGTTGACCTTAAATATTTTTTCTTTATTTTAAACAGAACACCTATTCAACATTTAAACAAAGAAACAAATTATGATACGTTTTTCTAAAAAGTGTGTTATGTTAATGTGTGCTATGTTTAATTTAAGTAAATGCCTCTTGGTTGAGTAATTTGTTAGCTAATGCAATGACATTCATACATTTTTAAGTGTGGCTTGAGTATATTTATTGCTACCTCTGCGTGCCTTATGCCTCTAAACCATAGCAAACATTTTCTAGAACTATATTTCAATTTATTTGAAAATATAAATGAATGTTTTCCTCAGGCTGGTTTAGTTCTACAGAATACTTACACAAGTTTTTTTTCTGTACACAGTTGATCGTGAGGTTAGATGGTTTCAAACCCTGAGCAGAACAATATATGCGCATTGAGCGCTTTTGTTTTTCATACCAGCACTACAGACAGTGCCAGCAGACCCTCTTCAATGTTTTCTGCTTATCAGTACAATTGCTGCTTTCGTCTACACCCACATTTTCCCTCTCATCAGTCATCTGAGGGCCTTATGCATCTCTGAAACTCTGGGATCACTGGTCCTTGCTCTTATCACAGACAAAACAACAGTTTAGCTTATCCCATGGTATCATTTCCAGTTTCAATAGCAATTTTGATCTCAAGATTTTGGGTTGCCTTCGGGGCTCAATTTTTGTTTCTATCCAAAAGTAAGCAATAACCTCAATCTTGGGTCTCAAGGAACCCGGCTACATACCAACATGATCCAGCCTGTGGCGATACTATATCATAATCCTGTAGTTTCTCTGCTGTACATATTTTTGTTCTTGAGTTTCACAATAAAATTAGATTATATTTTCTTATTTCCAAAACTCTGAAGTAAAAAAAAAGTTACAATACTTCTCAGCTACACCATGACCAAAAACGTCTATAAATGGCTTAAACAATGATCTTCCTTTCCTTGTGGAGTTTAAGGGCGGTTATACTTGACTTCTGCTGAGAGGTATACATTGCATCGTATGATTAATTCAGCCTTTGGTGCCTGTTAAGTAACTGATCTTATCTGCTGGACTAGCAAAACGTCTCCTGCTAATCTCTAACTGGGAAATCGAGCAGTTCTTCGGAATTGAATAGTGATGCTTGCGCACAGCAGAGCAGTGGTGCTCATGTAACTCAATCACTCAGTCTTAACATTCTTTTCATTGGAACAGAACGGCCTCAAACTTCTATTCAGTTTTGGTAGTGGGTGTCTGTGTTGGTGGAAATCGCAAAGAGGTGTTTTCACCTTCACAGGTTGTTCTGTAACAGTAAACTCTAAGCATGTTGACTCAACTCATCTTTAAAAGCCGATTTAGGGGACTGAGTTACTTTTCTTGAAGAGTGCACTACATTATTCCAAACATCCAGAATACATTTTTAAATTTTTGTCATGTTATCAAAGCATCATCAGAGAAGTTTCTATACAAGACACACAAAAAAACAATCTCTGGCCATTTCTTGGAAGATTTTATATATTTATTTATTGATTAATTCAGTTTAGAAATAAAATAACATGATGTAAACTTGTGAAAATGATGCGCACAACTCTTACACTGTAACTTTTATGATTTAAAGTTACTAAAAAGATACCAATAAGAATATTAAACATTTTTGTTAATTGCAGTTTTTATCTAATAATGAAAACATTAAACAGTTGTTATCTTCCACTTACATTTTATATGCTGTATCTGAATAACTTGAAACTTCCAGAACACAGATAAGCGACCAATCAGAATCAAGTATTTCAGACAGCTGATTAACAATACACTGTTTATCAGTCAACTGTAGTTGTATGGTGCTACAACAGAAGCTGGTTATACCCTTTACAATAAGATTTAGGAAACCAAACTTTGATGCTATAAGATACATGCTTTGCTTCTTAGTCATACAGTAGAGAGAGACAAATGAAGTTCACCACAGCATTTTTACAGCCATAAATATCCTTAAATGTATACAATCATTTCAATGTTAAATGTCTCACCTATATTTTAAATTTTAATGAACCCATTCTGGAGTGCTTTGAGTGTCTGAAACATTTAAGAGAGGTAACAAAGCCCTGACCCCCATTTGTGATTTTATTTTTATAGACAGGGTGAAGACCTGTCAATGGTCATACATATTTCATAAAAGCTTTTCTCATAATTTTTGTTCTGTGCTGTTGAATGAAATGTTAATGTTTTGAGCCCAGTTTAAATGCTGAAAACTTAATGTGTGATTGTTTGTGATGCACCAACATGTCAGAAATAGCATGCAGGGAGCAGATAGGACGGATTTGTTTAGTGTGGCTGGTGACAGTGAAAGTAAGGCATGTGTCTTCATATGTGACACTGACACAGTTTACATGCTTCATTCTTCTTTTGCAAATGTGTGAAAAAATATTCTTAAAAATTGAAGTAAAAGTTTAAAATCTTTTATTGATGCAGTTTCCCATGCCAAAGTCTGTTTTTGCAGTCGAGTAAATTTACTTTTGAAAGAATGCTTGGCATTGTATTTTTGTTTCTGCACATAGTGAAAAATGTATGTTGTTGTCTATCCCAATGTGAAGCCTGTTTAAAAGACAGAGATCTTACTCATGTTTGCTTAAAAGATGCCTTTTTTAGCTAAAATCCATTGAATGTATTTCCCAGAATGCATTGCGGTTAGCTCAAAAATAGCCAACAGTTTTATTTAATTTGCCGTGGGTTTATACTCATTTGAGTATTGCATTTTTACCTAACCAACATAGTAACAATTTTTTTTATGTGGCACAAAATGTGTTCTTTAGTAAAAGACGCTGCTGTAGCAGGAAGCTCACTAGACAATGCAACTTGTTTCTGAAATGCTATAAAGTTAAGAATTTTGGTAGACATTTGTACATACTGTTAAATTACTATAAACTTCTCTTGATTTTCTTAAAATGACTCTCCTCTCTGTTTTTTAAACTATTGTTTGAAATAGATGTATTGATGTTAAATCAACAACAATATCTTATGACTAACACGGCATGTACACACATAATGCTTGTTTATTGACCTAGATGGCTCTTGATAAATCTTTACTTGATAAAGGTTTAAACCTTTACTAAAAAGCCCTGTACTTCAAACAAACTTTAGGTTAAAAACCTGCTGCCTTAACTTTTTAGAGCCAATTTACAATAAAGAATGAGGCTGCCTTTGCTAAATGAACAATAAATAAAAAAATACTATGTAAAATTTTCTACAGACAACATTGACCTACTGTATGTGGCTATTCACGTCCCAAAGAGTCGCCTCTGACATCAACTACCTGCTCTCTGGAGAAAAGACTGATATGGAAACACTTTAACAAACCCAGAGGACATACTTATATAATTGCTGAGACAAGTATTTGTGGTTTATCCCTGTGCTAAGTGCTGTTTTTTAGGGTTTAAATCTAGACAAAATAAGAAAAAGATGACAGGTCACCTAGAGCTAAGAGAGAACAGAGTGATCTATTACCAGTAGCTGCTTGAGAATTGTTTGAGAAAGTCGTTGCATCGCTGGTTTGGGGTAAAGCGTTTAACCACCACTTTTGGTCCATGAAAAATCTCCACAAATGTCGATGCCTCAAAGGACAATTCCAAAAAAGAGGTCTTCACTGAACAACATTAAGGGAGGAACACACAAGTGTGCAAAAGGTTTTGTGCATGTTAATGTGTGTGTACATTTGCTTCCACCCCTGAATAAGTCAGGTCAGCCTTTTGGACTGTCGTTCCCTTAGCTAGTTCATTATGCTGAAGCCTTTTTAACCTACAAAAAATGCCTGTCAGTGCAGTGGAGCAGTCATGGCCCCTATTTCAGCAAACAGACCCTGCATGGCAGACTGAATCTTCCAGAGTCAGCTTATACAAACGCTAAATTATTAACCAGGCTAATTTTGGGAAATCATGAATCTTTCAAATACAGGGGCCTCCATTTTGCATTTGCCTATAAAAACAGCACCAACGTTTCATGTGGAATGAGAGAAAACAGCAGGAGTGAAGGCTGGAGAGTTTAAAAGCACTGAAAAATGTTGACAGAACGTAACTGCATTTTAAAGATATGACACCTGAAGTGAGAGATACACGAATAAGAGGAATTATGGGAAATATGCAGGCAGGGTATCAACCATAGTGGCTTGTGACTGAGTTCAAACCGATTAAGGAAAACTATCATGTCTTCAGGCCAGTGAAACTACTCTAATCCATTTTTGTGTCGTAACCAAATGCGACGTGACAAGATTCCAACGACAAGCAATTTTTTCTGTCTACGCTGACAATGAAGAAGCTGCACATGGTAACACAATCTCATCCAATCAGCACAGCTGTGTAGACTGAGAAACATAAAGCTAAGAACACATATCTTCTGTGACACCTCTCTGTATGACATGCTCTTCACGGTTTTGGTTTGGTGGAAACTGAAGACAAACCTGAAGAAAGATAAAACAAAGCAACTGACAAAATACTTCAAATACTATTATTTAAGGGGACTTCTAAGTCTTTGTGTGCACTGCACTATAAATTATAGGTTGTAGCTGGACTGCAGGGCTAGTGAGAAACAACCTAATATTGTGGAGTGAGACAGTTTCAAAATTGACAATTGACACTGAACACACAAGTTTTCTGTGATTTACTTACAGTGCACCTCAGACAAGACTAGCTGTCAGTGTCTAATATAGAGCAGCATCACTGCAATATTACCTCATTGTTCACTTAGCTTCTGTTCACACTGTGCTGCTGTCACTACCTCAGGGGTTAATTCGGTTTAAGAATGTGTCTGCCACCTCCAGAAATAATCAAACACCTTGTGTACGCAATTAGATCAAGTGATAGTTGTATTTAGCTGCAATGTGGCTTTAAATAAGTTATGTTTCATAATAATGAAACTCTACAATCCAAAATATAAATGGTTATTAAGGTAATTAATGTAATTATTTATGACTTTATGAAATTATCCACATTTGTAATACAAAAACAAATCTTTACTCCCACAGTAGCAGAAAATATCCATAGAAAATGAACAGTGAGTCCGCAGCCATTTTACAGTACAATACAATGTATGTAATTAGTGCCTCCTTCAGAACAGCACAAATCTGTTTGCATTCCAGACACTAGGCCTCTAACAAGCAAGCTGTCAGTCAAATGCGTGAATAAAACTTCAAGAAGGATATTTTGCCTCCTCCTGAACATATGGAGCGTGAAGATTAATAACTATAAACTGCACATAAATGGAGCTGTTTTTAGTCCCCAGGAGGTAAAACAGTTCGCACTTGCACAAGTACTTTTTAAAAAGGAAAATTCTAGGTTAAAGTCTGTGGCATGCTGTTCATTACCTTCATGACTGTGAAGTCTTTGGGCAAGTGTATTATTGGGGTTTCAAACTTTATTTTGGTTAAACCACTCTCATGAATCATTTATGTTAAATTATGTATTACTCGATTTTTTACTTGATACATGTTTATTAGATGATCTATTATTTACATCATCCATTTGAGATGGGACTACTTTTTTCATTGGAGGAGCTTCTGGTAAATTACTGACTACAGTAAAGCATTTACTGTAAATGAAAGTTAGTAAGAGCTGGGACTATCATGCTCAAAAATGTAATTTAAAGTGTCATAAAAATGATATTTTTGTCTGTTCCCCAGATGCCTTAAGAAGACTTGTAATACAGTAATACAGTGTCTTATCATTGAACAATGTGAGCTTTTGGCCTAAGCTTTCATTATACTGACAAAAAGCCATTAATTTAAATGATAGGGTTCATAGTTAATTATAACACCATATAATTTTTTTTGTCTAGTGTCCCTTTAAAAAAAACCTGCATTTAATCTAGAATAACCCTTTAAACAGTAAAGAACAACAGTCTTAACAATGACTGATACAATCTGCTACAGTTAGCAACACATACATACATAGCATAAGTTTCGGTGATGGAATGTGAAAAAATCCAACATTAATTTAGTTTTCTATATCTATTATTATGCCTCAAATGTCACCAGAATCTATATACAGGGCAGCTGGCATGCTTCAGGCGAACAAAGCATGTGCCAGCGTTTCCAGCCAGCTTATAGTACTGTACACTACATCACAGGAGACCTTACTGCAGAAAACATTTCAGCAGACTGGCAGGAGCACAGATGATCAAAGATCTACTCACTCTATAGTCACTGCACCTGAGAAGGACCAAAAACATCAGACGCCTCTAGGGACGATGCCCTTCTCCTTGCCAGAGGCCAGTAACTTCGTACAGCTTTTCTGGAGGGATTGGAAAACGTCCCAGAACTGCAGGTTTTGCAAATTATTGCTTTAACCTGCCAGTGGTGGATATAAGTAGAGATAGGAAAAGTACATTGAAACTGATCTGCCAAAGAAAAAGCTACTTATAATTATTAGTTGATCACTGAAGTAAGTCAGATTCCCAGAGCATTTCAGGAAAGAGAGTTTGATTGTTGCATCAGCTTGCTGTTTGCGAGGCTGTGTGCAGTACAGCATGTTGTAAAAATAGTGAAGTAATATTTTGTTGTGCTACACTGCTACTTTCTGAGCAGTGTAAAAATAATAGTGAAGTAATATTTTGTTGTGCTACACTGCTACTTTCTGAGCAGTGCAAAAATAATGGTCCATAATGGCCCTAGGGTGCTGGGCCAGTTCATTTTCATTTTTACTCTGTCTTAGGCCATGGTAGTGAATAATATTAATCTAAATCTTACTAAATAGCTATTAAATAACTAACTAAATAGCAACCAAGACACTGTTTTTTGCAAACTCTATTTACTCTGCTAGGTGCTACTAACATTTTGTGATCCTACCAATTTCCACCAATTAGAAGTTCAACCTGCATTTCATTAAAAACCAGTAAAATTAATGTGTCATGAGGTTTAAAAATGTCACACTACAGAAGAAAATTGTAAACAGCAGTTCAAGCTGTCCAGGTGGCAAAGTTTGTCAAACTTGTGGCGTTTAGCTGAACCCTCTCAAGAATAAACTTTACCTCACAGAGTAAAAGCTATTTAATTTTCACGTTAAATGTCTTTAAAAAAAAGCTTTAATTCCCTTATAACAGCTAAAACTCGTACTTACTAATGCTGGTTTATAGACATTAACTTGGAGACAATTATTTCATCTTAAATCTTTTTGAAGACATGCTTTCCAATTTGTACCATTATGTCCACTTTGATGTAAAGTAACCCACATTCTAATCACAGAAAGTATCTGCCGATGAACAGAGGGAAAAACACACCCATATCACTGCAATCCAGTTGGCAGCCATTTTGCAATACAAAGCAAGTAATTAGTGGCTCCTCCATTGAGCCAAGAATCTGTTGCCATCTCAAATACCATCCGATATCCAACATGCCAGTGGAGTTGCGTGAGTCTACAGAGCTCGCTAGAAACAGAAGAGTCTTTCCAAATGTCAATTCCTTTTTACTTCCACACTTTAACAAGCAGTGGCAGTTTAATGGCTAAAATCAATAGCAAATTTGAATAACAAAAATCTGCGTCTCTCCGAGGGTAATCCCATTTAGCAATAGCGAGCGTCTGACATCTCATGATTTTAATTCTAACACTTGTGATTGAATGTTTCCTTTGATAGCACATATGAGGGTGGATTTACAAGTCTTTGAGAGATCTAATTGAGAAGAATGGTTGTGTTCACACTACAGACAATTTCAATTTGTTTTCCAGATCTGATATTTAGGATTGTCGACAGCGTTATTTACAAGCGATCAAATCAGATCTCGCTGTTCGATTATTTTCCACCATAGGCCTATCTACAATGGTTGCTATGGTAATGATGTTGGTATCAACACCGGGCCAAGTGACTCTCTTGTATAACTACTAGCAGAAATTAGCTGGCAAAATGAAGGGAGGTGATTTACACTGTGGGGTCTAGAGGATTTGTTGCTTTATTTCGTGCCACTCTTACCACCAGCACCGCAATGAATTGTGGGATACAGCAGCCACTAAAATGTTGCTTGCCTGTAATTTGAAACATTTAAGGAAAAGGCTGACCTTGATTGTATTACAATATACACATCCGTTCTCTATTGTACAGGATATATATAAAAAAAATGCAATGTGATGAATCATGAAAATTTAATACATTCTGGGCTGTTCTGAATCTGTATCTGATTTTATTATAATTAATGTAATTAAGTAATTGTTTTACATTGCCATCAAATTTATTCATTTGGCAGAGGCTTATCCAAAGTGACTTACAGTGAATTCATGGTAAACATTTTTTCAGATCAGTACTTGTGTTCCCTGGGATCAAACCCACAACCTTTGTGCTGCTAACATAATGCTCTACCAGTAGAGCTACACGAACTCTGCAGAGAACAAGTGCAGTCTGGATATGAATGCAAATGGTTTAGTCCATATGTTTGTTATTTTGGCTGTTGAAAATATCATAAAAGAGTTCAAACATCTTATTAATAATCAATGATAGTATTAATGGAAAAAATGTTCTTGAACTCTGGAACATTGACACATGAACACAGCTTTTTTTTGCAGACATTTGATGTCTACCTTTCCTGTACTGTTTATTATTGTCTTATAGAATATGAAATATGAACTTTGTTGCTTTATATTTGTTGTTGATTCCAGAAAGAAGAGAATTTGGTGAATTATAGCATTATATAAAATATCTCCTCAGAGATAATTCCCTGCAATATACTCAGAGATATCTTTAAGTTCCTTGCATCTGTTGTAGACAGTAGCCAAATAGGGCCACACTAAAAGGTTTGCCCTAATAAAAGCAGTGCATTGTGGGCAATTTTAATTTGCTTGACTTTCAAAAGAGCCAAAATATTTTAAAACATAAGCTTAAGAAATAATTTGTTCTGCCTAAGCACATTTTTACAACTGGAGAGTGAGCAGACTATAAACTTGGTGGACATCTGTTAACTAAAAGGAAATTGATGAATGTTAATAAGTTTGGAGCCGTCATGTAATTCTGACCAATTATACAAATTTTAGTGCTGATGATAAAGGGATTTGTATTGACCAGTAGCCCACAATGTATATAAAGCAAACCACAAAATCCCTTTATATTATTATTATAGACATCCTCAAAAAACATGCCTTGTTTTAAGACATCTAACCAATAAAGCACATATTACATTCATAATCAACGGAATAAATAAACCATGAGCACATACACTCTGATGTCAGATGTTCAGGGCTGCTGAAATCTAGGCCATTGCAAATAGAAAAAGAGCATAAGTTTCCTCTGTGGCATTGAGCAGAGAAACATACAAACAGAAAGAATTTCTAATATTCCCTATAGGGTGGAGGGGATGAGAGGTGTTGGCACAGCTTGGAAAGGATCATTCTCTCTCTCTCTCGCTCTCACACACACACACACACACACACGCACATATGTGCACACTCACACAGGAAAAGCAAGAGATTGAGGAGAGAAGAAAGGTATTTTCTATATCATCCTTTTGGTCTGTGTAGTTTCTTTGATTGATTTACATGCTTATAGTTCACCTGCAGAACCGTGACATACAGCAGCATGCTTAGCATATGAATTATGTGGCATGTACATGCATATACACTCTAAAATAGCACTCTGAATTCTGACACAAATCCCACTGTGTAGCAATAATGTTTGTTGCATATACAGCGCTTGTGCATTATAGCCCACTGTTAATTACAATTACTTTGTATTTGTTTATTTTTTACTTAAATACACACGTGTTTACAGTGTTAAAAAAATAGACATACAAACAAAATATATGTATAGTTTGGCACAAATGTCTGAGATCAAATTAATACAAACAACATTAAATGTTAAGATGTAGAATGCACTAATCAAATAAGCAAATTTCTGACACTAAATGTGTTTATCTTCAGATTATCTTCATTATACTGCAACACACAGTCTGCTCAAAGCATGCCCAGGTAACACGGATCTCCTAAACTCATCTAGTAGAAACTAAAATCTACTATACTAAAATATTTCTGCCAGCTTGATAATATGCTGTCATAAAAGCAATGCGTGGGCATTGCAAATACTCCCTTTTCTCGCAAATACAAATACTAGTTTATTAAACTTTTTACTCCATCTTATTGCTGATATTATAATTTGCTTCAACAGTTTTTTTATATATTGAGGTAAAAATAAAAAAGATAAATAGAAGCATTTTTATTAGTGGTCTCTGAACTTATAAACCCCACAGTATTAAACATCAGTTTCCAGTTTGTTTCATATTACATATACTTGACATAAATACACATAAAATACATACATATGCATGTATTACCAGCATAAAAAGAAACACGCATGTGGCTAATAGCTCCTGAAGCATGCAGTGTTTCAGATAAGCTAAACGCACAAAAGAAAAGCCAAATTAATCATTAGGAAGCTACTGTTCAATGAATTAATTACACATTAAAGGCGTCTGAGCTTCTGCTATCCTCTGTGGTAAAGAGATAATGTTGTGATTGCAGGACACACGCTAAGCTACATCTCCTTTTGTCTGAGAAACACTTTTACATAACTCATTTAAGTAACAGAAACACCAGCAGCAGTCTCCACACAGCAGGACACCGGGCTAATGAAGCCACCGCATTATCTATCTACTGAAGAAAAGACAAGGGAAGAGGTTAGATAAGCGTCTGTATTACACCATGATGCTAAAAAGAGTCCTTTAGTAAATTTCATTTATCACATGATTGGTATGATTTGCCTGCCACCCAGCATGCCTTGTGTCGTGCAGTAATGCACTCCGGGTGACGGTTTTAAAGGTAGGACGCGTCATTCAGGACTGTGGCCGTTTTTCACACATTAGCGAGAGTGAATTGGTTTTTCAAAGCCATTAGCGCTTCTTGTGTTAATTTTTGGTACGTAATGGGGAGCAGCATCACTTTGACATTCAGGTATATTTAAACATGCAAATGTATTAAAACGTGCACAGAATATCACACATACATGTGCAGCTATCTGTAGTCTCTGTGTCTTCTTAATGTCTTGGCCTGGAACCTCTAAAGTGTGACAGACACGTAAAGCAACCAGCTGCTACATACAGCTTTATTTAATTTGGTTTTTAGTTGTGGGTAAATCCTAAATAGATGATACAACAGAGAATAGAACAACAACAGAGACACTTAACAAACACTTATTACAAAAACTTAATACTGCACAAATCCTTAATGAGCACTTGTACAGAAAACACTAAAGAGATTAATGGAAATGTGTAATAATATTCTGATTACAAATACTGTCTGTCCGAAATGAATATGTACTTAGTTTTAGTGTTCTTTCCACTAAGCTATGAACCCTGCAAATTCAGCTAACTAATACATTTTTTCCTCCCAAACTTACTGTACGTTGCAGTCTGATTTGAGCTTGTGGTTTTTACAAGTGCTTTCCAGCTTTCCGCAATACGAATGACACTTCATGAACAAACTGCAGGTGATCTGAGGCCAAAACTACCCCATGCCTACTAACAGTCACATGACTGAACAAACACATACACACCTATCCAGCTCCCCCTTAATTAACTTGTCAGCAACAGCTAGGTATATTTATAACACCATTCTATAAATATCACAGCAGTCACGGTTGTTTGGAAACCGAGATGAGGAAATCTCTTGACAGTTTGCTAGAAAGACTGTAATTACCATCTAATCGACACGCTACCTGCTAGTCTGTGCAGTTCCGTGACTGAGATCACTGTATCAAGGGATCTGTTGGCGATCAGCACTTCCCGCAAAACAAACACACAGGGCACCATTTACAAAAAATGACCTTACAACACAGAGGGCTTTACAGCCCAGGGGAGTTAAAAGAAGCTGCACTTTAGGGATGTGTAAGAATCCATACCAGTGGCCCTATCTGATAAACACTTACAGTAGAACTTTTTGACTAGTGCTGAATGATTGATACAATTTTAAGGCTGATAAAATTGACTTGTGTGACTCATCTGGGTAATATACAATTTAATACACAGCCTTTCTAATGTATATGAACCCCATTTACCAATTAATACTCATAATAAAAATCTTATTAGGCACAGTAAAAATTAGTTTATGCACAATAATCCAGGTTTCCATTGGCTAATAAATGGACATATACGAAATAAGGGATAGATTATATTTAATCAGATAGAACACAATAACAGACCAAAATAACCTCCTAAGTGGAATAATAATGGACCATAGCAAATATGAATTTGGCTCAGTTTCTTATACTTTTATATACATGGAGCTACACGCACAACAATAAGACGAATGTGTCTATAAATATACTGCGCCTATTGCATAACCCACTTACAGATAACCCCCCCCAAAATATAGGTACTTTCTTGAACTGGGAATTGTAGAGTAGATTGAATTATTATGTATGGTCCTGTATAATATAATACACATCAATATAACATTAGTTACTTTCATTAAAAACAAATCACAATTCATTTGCAATGCAAATCATAAACACACTTTACAGTACCATGCACATATATATATATATATATATTAATATTTTAAAAAGCACACATACTGGATGAAAAGAAATAGTGAAAAATATACAACAGTGATTCTGTAATGTAATTTAATAAGTTGAAGAAAATTCTTCTCCTTATATAAAGAATAATTGACTTCTCCTTATATCATTCTAAACCCATGTGATTTTAGTTTTTCCATGCAACTCATAAGGACACTTGAGATTTCAGAGCTTTAGTGAGAGAAAATATCTTCAGCAAAAAATAACCTAAAATTCAGGTCTGCTCCTCACACAAACAATATTATATGGCTTAAAAAGGCTTGGAATATAGTGTGTGAGTGATATGTACATTATTGTGGGTTTGGAGCTTGACAGCCTGTATTTACACTAAAGCACTAAAGCAACAACGCATTCAAGGTATAAATTTCACCAGTTTATGTGTTCCCTGGAAACCAAACCTGTGATTTCAGCATGTCCGTTTTAACTACACTATAAAATCATGAGTATTTGAACAGAAAAATTTTGTTACATCAAATACAGCAGCGGCAACATTCTGCTAAATGTCTTGTGTTCCAAATAAAAATTGGTTTGCGTAAACAAATAACAAAACTTGCTTAATTTTGATAGTAAACCTTTAACTCAATTTTAAACGTAATATGCGACCAACTTTACAACTGACCAATACAAGCGTAAATTAAATTGATGATGATGAATGCAGTAAGGTTTGAAGTGAACTTGTAAGCAAAAAATCTCTTGTACACACAGTGTAAATCTTTTTATAGGCGTGTGTGAGGAATTTCCTCTGGGATAACAACAGAGTCTCTGCGCTGCAGAGGCGTGGCCAGAGACATTAATTAAATCTCCATTATTGATTCCAACTATTGGCTGCGTGCGGATGTTTGCTCTTCATATGTGCTGCCTGTCAGCTAGGGAGAAAGATTCCAGTTTTAGTGGTTCAGGGTAAAAACCTCCTTTAATCATCTGCTAGGTGTTTGGTTTGCTTTGACAAGGAAATATGAGAATAATTGTGTTTTACACAAACACCAGATGGAACATCAAAGGATTTAGGCATGACAGTTAATCTGCAAAAAAAAAAAAACACTTCAGTGAGTCTGTATAATAATATTACAAATGTAACCTTGTTTATAATGAGAGCTTGAATAACTCCAAGGTGTCGAGGTTAAATTATTTATAATTCCTGTTACACATGGGGTTTAACCAAGATGCAATTATTGCACAAATAAATGAATTAATTGACATCCCACAAGGATACTCATTAACGTGAGCGTTAACAGACTTTTCAAGGGGAACGTATCAATGTGTCTTTGGTAAGGGCAACATCAGTGCTAATGTTGGATTATTTGTTATGGAACACCAATTACACTAATAAAATCTCCAACAATTCTGTATGTTAAGCAAACTATGTTTTTAATAGCTCTTTGTAGCAAAAAGCCAAAAAAGGATCATAGACTAAAGTACACAACAGACGTCTGTTTCAATAACTGCTCCCGGTGGTCAAAGCTGGAACTGCTTTTAAAGGCATAGCGACTTTTGCAACAGCATTCAAATAAACCATTTGAATGGTAAACTAAAAACAACTAAAAACAGAATTAAATATATATTAAAGTCTTTAACTGCTTCTTTGTAAATGTTGTAGCTGTCACTAGCCAAGCTAACTATCAAATTAGCGGTGACAAAACTAACAGGACATCATGTCAACATGATTATAAATGTAGACTCAAGAAAAAGTTTAAAAGTGCTTAAGTCACCTTTGTGCCTGTCAGACAATCGGCACAATGTGGATGATTTTGGGCCACGAATAAAGCCAACATCACAAAAAGAGATTGTGTTAATTGCTTCAATGTTTCTGTTTAAAACAATAATTTTACAAATAATATAATAATATTTTACAAAATATATTTTACAAATATTTTACATTTTACAAATACATAATAATAATACTGTACAGTTAACCAGTCATTATTGCAAAATAAACCTCCTCAAGGGTGACCCTCACATAACCACTAATGGTCTGGCATTTGTTTTTGACAACATTTGTTGTCATGGATCTCTCCACACCATTTAAAGTAATTAATCTGACTAACACACCCAGCTAACACAACAGCCACCATCTGTTATGGGTTTATAGGAATCTGAAGTGATTGTGTTTAAACTCCTATCATTTACTAAGAAAACATTAACTGACAGGAAGTGTGAAGGCCTTTCACTTAATATGTTCTCACAATTTTATACACTAATGTATGTTGTATTTTCAGTTACTCTAATACAGTTTATACTGCAAGTTTAAATGTGTAGTATTTCATTTTTTGCTAAATATCAAAGCTAAATGTAACTGTAAATGTTTGTATTCTATACTTCTATGTATTAAATGTATTTAAAATAAAACACATTCTATGTATTAAATAGATCTACCCAAATAGGTAAAATTTTTATTTACTCCAACAACTTCCTCAATGTTTTTCAGTGTTTTAGTTGATCAAAATAACAAACTTAGGAGCCAAACAACAAAACACACACACAGCCACACAAACGCTGCCAACCAATCAACTTAAAAGCAAACACGACAGCATGTGTGTCAGAGCGACCGTGACAGAGAAGAAAGCACCTGTCCACACTTGCTTTATTCCACATGATGTGTGTGTACTTCAGGACAAGTGCAGACTCTCACACGTTCCATGTTTATAAGCAGAATTCCCATGAACATTTGCTTACGAAGAAACATATCAAAAACAGACTTAATTACTATCGACTTGGAGTCAAAAGACATTAATGTCTTCCCTCACTGCAAGAAAACAAAGAACACACTGTTCAAAACTAACTTCACAACTACCTGACAAAACTAATTGGGTTACAGAAAACATGATATTTTGAATTGTCAGGTAAAATTTTATTTAAATGCAGCTGGGCTTTGTTTCATTTACTTTTATAAAATGATGCCATGCGTGGCCTAAATTAGCTGTCAATTTCTAGTGTATGAGGTATTTAAATCCTGATAAACACTAGTTTTAATGGCTGTGGTGTACTCGACTTATTGTCAATATTGTTAATACTTATAATAATTATGTCATCAAAATTCCTGTTTCCCAATGTCATAGTTTTACATGTAATTACAATCTCATGACATCAGAGTCACAAATGTGCTAATAAGATTCATAACCATCAGAATTGCTGATAAACTGCTGATAAACTGCTGAAGTAATCTGTGCCTACCAATTAACAATCGATGAAAATGCTGTAGAAATGAATGTCCCTGGGATAGCAATTCAACATTTCTAAATTAGCAACCTGTACACATGATTTGTGATTAAAAGAGATTTATTTTTTCAGCTAACATGGGAGAGCACAGGCTGGTAATGAGCACATCTTACATTAGCATGTAAAGTACACAGAATGCTGTTATACTGACACGAGCACTTCGATTTATACATGACTGATAAACACTGTTAGTATTGGATCCTAGGAGAAGAGAAGGGTGCTTACTATAGGGGAGTGTTTGATCACTCTATAAGCACTATTGAGAAACTAAAGAAGTTAGAATGGAGACATTATGAAAGCAGACACACAATACTGCAAAATTAGCATTTAATACCAGATTTTATCTCTTTGGAAGCTGATAGGCTGAACAACATACTGCACCCACAGATTTACGCATAGCAGTGGTATGTTCCAGCTCTAACAGGAACACACTTAACCAGTTTATTATGATGTTTAGGTTTATATAGAGATTACAACCAGATGTGACTGACCAGGTTTAGATTTAAACACTGCAGGTAAACTGCTAAACAATTCAATGTACTACAGATTAAAACATATATTGTTGCATGCCGTGCATGAAGGGTTCACAGGTTTCACTATATATCATACATAACAACATTAAATATATTAGTATGTTTAGTACGTAGGGCACTATAATAATAATATGCTAATTCAAACCCAGTATTTATCTTCATGTTCTTGTCTTGGCAGGAAACAACACTGGAGCTGGTCGTACTGTATATCTGGTTGGAAACATTATTTTTATGAGGCAGTTTACATTAAGGAGTTTTAATCGCATTATGCAAATAGATGGAACACATCAAGTACAATTGCATAAGTCAGTTTTTCCCTACACAGCTACAGAAACTATACATGACCTTATAAGAAGGAAATGACTAAAACATAACCAGAGGGGCAGAAAAGGCAATTTGTGAGATTCATTTTGTGAAATGAAACCCTTTTTGATGACTTCATATAGCCTAACCTCACAGTTATTTGAAAGAACAGAGGTATTCAAAGAGCCAGATTGTGTAAATTGAGGGCGTATTATTCATTTTGAATTAAATGAGTTGTGCCTTTTGCCCTACTAAATATTTCATATATACCTTATCCTTGGGTGAGGGAACCACATTACACAAATTTAACATGCATAAACACAAGCGCCTTACAGTTGTACACACTTACACACGATCGCAATCGCAAATGCTGGCTGAACTTAGACTTCTGTCACTTTAAGTACAGGAAAAGCTAGCAGAATTATAACATTTGCCTCTAGGAAAAACAACATAGCATTCTGCTTAAGATATGCCAAACCAGGCACATCAAACTAGTCTGTTAAAACAACTTGCTCTTAAGCCCTGAGACAAACTCGTAAGCTTGCTGGAATTGCTACGCTTGCAAGAAGTTCAAAGTTGCCACACAACGGTCAATTTCTGTGCTGTGCCCCAAGCCACTGCGTACAAACAGAGTAAAAGATAACAAAATGCAACAGTGCCCGGCTGCAACAAATGCAGCAATCCTTAAGGCAGTCCAATGGAAGCTTTGAAGTGTCTTGTCAGTACAGAGTGCATGCTACCAAAACCAAATTTATCCACTTCCCCCACTGCCAGTAAAGCAATAAATGTCTGGGCATTGAGGCAAGAGTTATTTAGCATTGCAGGTCCAGAGGATTTGCAGTATAATCAACCTGATAATTTCACATTTGATGAAAGGCCAACGGTGTGACTGGAATAAATATTTAGCCAGAGGGAATGAAAAAATTAGCAAATAGAACCATGGGCACATGCTAATTATTGGCCATGTTTATGCATAAAAAGTTAGCATGAGACCTTTTGGCTTATGCAAGTGACTTGTGTTTGGTTTCTCAGTAAAAGTAGGGCATTATTGGTCAGCAATACATGTAAACAGCTTAATAACTTGTACAAACATATCTGTTGCAGAGATATTGCAAGATTTGAAGCTAGCTGGTTACAATCACAATCACAGCTTAATAAATATCTTGAGAAATACCAGACAGAGACGTAAAAATGTTGCAGTTTATCTAGCCCTCAAGTCTGCAGTGAATAACAGATTTAATTTAACAAGTCAGCCGAGTTATACCATGAAAAATAGACACACCACGGCATTGTAAATCCTAATTGGACATAATAAAATGAATCAACTAAATATGCTGCTTGCAATAGAGCTTCAAATTCCCTATCATTTTTTTCATTTTGAGAACTAAATAAGCAAATATAGCTGCAAGCAGCAATTAGCTAAATCAAGAGGGTATTGACGTCCACAGTAAAAAAGCAGATGATATGTACTTAGTGATTCTGTGTACATAACAGAAAAACGAAGCCACATTTCCCTGTTTTGATCTGATCCATTACTTTTTATTCATTTTAATACATAATAATACACAAATTTTAATACATAATAATACACAAATAATTGTATTTGTGTGTTGAACTGCAATACAGACAAAAATCAATCATTGATGTGTGTCATCTAATATTTTAAGAATATATGTTAAAAGCTGGACAAATATCTAACAAGTGCACAAGATTAGAACATCATCTTCAAACGTTATAAGACTTTCCCTTCAGAAGAAATCAGACTCTGATTGGATGAGGAAACCAATACTCCTCATAAACTTGCTAGTCCAGCCATTGAAATAGCCATTATTTGAAAATTGAAATAGCCATTATTTGTAAATTGAAATAACCAATAACCAACAATTTGTAAAAAGAATACAAATCTATTAAAATATGTTCAAACTAATACCAGCAGTGTCCAAAATAACCGAAAATGTGTCCGTTTCATGAAACGTTCTCATGAATATTTTTTCCAAGATTTAACTTAAAATGTCAAATACTGAAAACATTTTAATGGCTGGACTTATAGGTCATTGAGGGAATTTTGTCCCTAATGAAGAGAAGGGCTATAGTTCAAACAGCGTACTGGGCCTGATATTTGAATAGTGCAAATTTACCTACTAGTTGCTAGGCAACCATCATCCCATCCATCCCAAAATTACATAAGCAATTAGCCACAGGCCCCTTCATGCATGTAAAGTTGGTGGTTTCAAACTTTGCAAAGAATAAAAAGTTAACACTGTTTAAAATATGGAACAATATTAACTGATACTGTGTCAGAGGTAAAGCAATGATTTAAATTGTTATTTTGAATTGTTAATGTGAACTTGTTGCCCTTTATAGGAAACATGGTCAAAGCTTGATAATAGTCTTCCTTAGGAAATAAAGCATCTTTTTTATGAAAAAAATGCATCACATACAGTCTAAACACAATATTAAAGCATAGTAAAATATAACATTTATGCTAATGAGAATTTCAGAAGCCTATTAAAATCTCTGTCATGGGAGAAAACTGTGGTTGTGCACAAGAGATGCTAAAACAGGCTGAGGCCTCATCATGTATCTGTGCTATATTAAAAAAATCATATTACCACAACATTCAACATTAGACATTCATTAATTCATTAGTGTAAAAAATGCATCACTAGCTGAATCTGAGAAATATATAGATTATCACACAAATAGTTGGAGAGCAAAGACAGCTCTAAGCAAACACTTCCCACTCAATGCATCAGCCTAAAGCAAATTTATTCTTTAAACAATGATTTTATTGATTCGTTTAAAATATGCATAATCACTTATTTGAAAATTGTGGATAGTGAGTTTATGTCAGCCCAGATTGCTATTGATTGTTACTACATATTCCTCAACATTTATGTTAATCTGTTAAAACAGAGGACAGAAAGTCATATGGTTTGGAGTGGGGTAACATGAGGGTAAGAAAATAATGACAGAAGATTTTAAGGGGAAGGGGAAGAAACTCATTTTGATTCCTAACATTAGTTTATTTATCAGAGCTGAATATGCAAATATGTTTGATGATGTCATAAGGCATCATCAAACATATTTGCATATCTCTTTGCAATTAAATGCTCATCCAAACAACATTAATTGCATTCGGTTTAACTAGAGCGAAACAGGAAGCAATCTGCTGTCTTGATGTTGACAACACATTTTTCACTCGCCAGCCGTCCAATTCCCGATTTATGAGGTAAATCTGAGTTTACAAACCTCACAGCGAGTACAGAAAGCTACAAACTGCTCATCTTCTCTGTGCAGGCGTAACTACAAATATTGTGACTTCAATATTTCCCCTGATGTTTTATAATGTGGATCTTTATTGGCATTTCCAAATCTTGTAAATAAATAATGTTAACATTTATTATACACCCACAAAGGACTTTCATTGTTTATTGTAAAGCTCCTTTGATACGCCTCATTTAAACAGTATGGAAAAGGTTTCGCACTACGTCTCGCCTTTGGTTCTCACGGTAATTCAATAAATGCCTGGTTTTATAAGTTGACTGGTAAAATTAGTTCTCCTTGGATTGCGTAAAAAGCCGCCTTAGGAGATCACCAGACTAGCTGCAGGCCTGGATTAGACTGCGAGTAAATCAGACTGACATGAGCTGAGAATGTGAATCTACATCCTCTGACGGGGAAATCAATCACTGCAGTGATTCGCAGCTCCTTCGCTAACACAAATAACCAGAACCACCCTGCCTAACTACATTAGCCCAACTCTGCATTGCTCTGACAGTACAATCCATACGCTGTTGGCGGAGAAAGGTGTACCTCCAATAGATAAACTACACAGTGGACAGCTGCCACGTTGACTTAGCCTGAGGCCTTTACTGTTAAACACGGTGCTTTGAACTGGCAAAATATGGATTGTGGTTTGACTTTGTTACTGTTTTTAAAATATATACTTGTTTGGTTTCGGTATAACGCGCCAAGCTTGTTTCTTGTACCAAGAATGGAACGGGCTCAGTGAAAACTGTGTTTATTTACATGTACTTGTTTTAGTGGCTGGCTCTCAGGGAGTTATGTTAATCGGGTAACAGTGCAAACACATCCACATTAAAGTGCACAATGCAATTTTCACGGCCCAATTCCCTCCTTTCAGGTCGGTTCTGATTGCTGGGTTGTGGAACATGCAGCAGGCTACAGTGATCTGGCATATTAACCGGGTTTGTACAGCATCGCTGTGATTGAGGCACCTGCATCAGCTCTTTAAAATGCTGAAAGTGCGTTCGGCTACAGCGCACATCTGGATATATGCCCGGTGTAAACACTCCCCTCATTTGATCGTCGTTTGATAAATTGCTACTGTCAAGATTTCAAGAAACCAAACACAAACAACGTCTCTCTCTCTCAGACAAAAGTTCCATTAAGCGTTTACGCTCTATGGACGAATTTAACACAATGTTAATTGCGCTAGGCAATTAGCGTAGATTTTTGTAAATGATGTGTAATCTGTACGTCTAATTCAAAAGAATATGAGCATGCGCCGAAAAGAATAATCATTATAGAATTTAAATATGCCTTGAAAAGAATAAACATTATGGAATTTAAATATGTACAGCAACACATGCAGCGCCAAAACGTCAAATTATGGCCGCCTTTGACTGTATTTTACTCCGGGCATCTTGCATTTAGAATCCTAACCTAAACACTACTAACCATGACTTACTCCTTGAGTCAGAGGGAAGTAACACGTTATAAGAATGGTACACAAGTCCCAGTACTTAACTAAACCTAACATTGACCACAAACCTATTGCTGTGATCCGACTGGTAGATAGGAAGGTTGTTCCAGGACCGACAATGACATTGATTCAGGAACACATTCACTGCACTAGAGAGCCATAACAGTTTAGTGAATTTTCCTCACAGTGCCTCAAACGTTATTCATGACTTCCCAGAAGCCCTTGCAGAGAAAAGAAGGATGAGCTTTATAGGACAGGCAGTATTACTCGTGTATGAGGAAGCTAAAGACACAGCAGGATCAGAGGAACATTCAGACATGGTTCGAGATGAAATTTGTGGGGGTTCTGATTCTCAAAACCCACGAGTGGAACATTGTTCATTCCTCTCACGTCCTGAAAAATGAGAAAAGATTGATTGTCAGAAAGGCATGCAACCTTTTGGTGGCCAGCACAAATAGTTATGAATTACAGAGTGCTGTGTAAACGAGAAAAAAGAGATGAAGGTGTGTGTGTATATAAAGTATTTGTGTGTGTGTGTGTGTGTGTGTGAGTGAGTGAGTGAGTGAGTGAGCGAGTGAGAGAGAGAAACAAGTATGTGAGTGCATGTATGTGTGTTAGAGAAACAATATGGACTTTTTAGATGGGAAGGTCTAACAAACGATAAACAAATAATAAACATATTTTTGTGTGACTGCTATAATATTTTATCATTACCATATATAAACATTTACCCTGCAAAATATAGATTATGAATAATAGAACAGTCAAACTTGTGAAATGCAAAATACATTATTCATAAATAATTTCTTTAAACAAAGATCCTTGAAGTATATACACAGAGCCCTGGAGAAAAAGAAAAATGTTTACGCAGTATCTTGCCGTGGAAGGTTTAAAGATTTGTGAGTAATAATTGTAAATACAAAGGATCGGGCTGTGAAAACTACAAAGACATTAGAATGAGTAAATGCAAAGTTGTATTCAATTAAAAGTTTCTAGTAAAAAAAAACATAGATTTTTACATCTGATTATATATGAAGTATATTTCAAGGTCTTTAGACACAGACTGAATAGACAGATTTTTACTGAAAAGTAGCTGATCTACAAACTTTGTGATCAAACCTGTTGCTTGAAAAGAATAAGGACAACAAAGAATAAGGTTTAAAAGTTCTCAAGCAAAATGTTCTGGAAAACAATTGTAGTGCCACTAGAAAACTGCTAAAATAAAGCCATTGCCATTGTCATAAAATACTTTCTCCTATCCCAGCACAATAAAAGTAAGCAAATTTAGCAAGTAAGCAAGTGAGTTTAAAAGCTTACAATCTTTACATTTTAAGACACACGTAACATAAGCTTACAAATATAAGCATACAAATATAAGCTTACACAAATTCCTGCACAAATTCTTCAGATTCATTTTTGATGATAATGTTACAACCTCATTGTGCAAATATATTTGTAACAAAACAGAAATATTAAAATGTTCCTTTATCTACAGCAGAAGCAGCCAGAGGAGAGAAACATCCAGAGGATGTCTTGTTTAAATGTACCACAAGGACAAAAAGTGTGTGTGTGTGTGTGTGAATGTCTTTGATTAGGATCCGCTCTAATCCGGTCAGTTAACAGCACTAGAGGGAAAACCCAAGACTGTTGGGTTTACAGGCCCTTTAGCCCCCTGCTTTCCCCTGGCTGCTGGGACATGCAAAGGAGAAAGAATTTAATTCATCTTACAAGAAATTTACTTGCAAATGCAATTCAGACTGTGGGAATGAGGAGGAAGAGAGCCGACATCTGTCCTCCATGGGGCAGCATTCATCAACGTCTCATCTGTTCCATTAACATGCAGAGTGAATGCGCGCAGGAGTTTCCTTACTCCTGTGTCCCCTGTGATTGTCCTCTGCAGCTGAAATGCTTCTGTGTGCCACAGCACTGGGACGGATGGAGTGCCATCTAACCTTCAAGGGCAGAGTCTCCTGACGTTGAGATTAAGATTGGACCGATAGCCTCTGGCAAGGAGTCATCTCAAGTACCTATCACATTTTACATCTCTGTAAACTTTCCTGCAGAGGTCGATTAGCACAGAAAGCAAAGGTTATCAACAACAAAACAGGTGCTAATATCTGAAAAATAATTTGGTTATTTGTGTGCCTTCTGTTATGGGCTGACTTGCTGGGCTATTGCTAGTTAGAAGCGTGGTGAATTAGCCAAACAAATGTACTTTAGCATATGGTATTTAAGCACAAAATGGCAAGCAGATGCCAGCTGGGTTTTGTACACTGTCTATTGGTCATGGCAGCTGTAATTTATCAAATGATGGAGAAGAGTTGTAACCAGGCACATATCCAGTAACATGGCACAGTCAAGCGCACTTTCCACATTTGAAAGAGCCAATTCAGGTGCCTGGATCGCAATGGTGGAGCGATGCTCTACAGTCGCATTACAGCATGCCAGATTTGCAGCAGTATGCTGCATCATCTACAATCCTCACAGCAACCAAACCAATAAACGGGCCTGAAAGCTGAGAAAGCACAGCATGCAAATTGCGTTTTAGCGTGTTTGCAACATTGGACAATTTGCATAATTCCTTTCAAATCAAGAACTAAACAATGCATTCAGCATGCGGTATCATCACAGTCAGTATTAAAGAGTGTCATTCCCTGAGTTACAATAACATGAGTTATTTTGTGACCACAAGGCTTGTACTATAGTTCCACAACATTCTACTCAATCATTGTCATTTCCTGTAATCCATGCAGGTGATATAACACTCACAAACTAATGAGCTGTGTTCTGCAATGTGGGGTAGTTGAGTCTACTGAAAAGGCATACAAATGAAAAAAAGTCAATAAATGTAAGGAAAATGAAACCAAATATATGTGGCCCCCAGCTTGTTAAATTGGTCTGAGGCTGGTGTAGCAAAATCAGTAAAAGGCAAAGATAAGAAAATGCAACTGGTTCCTATAAAATCTGCTTTCTTCCTGCATGTAAACACTACTGCAAAAGTTTCAAGTTTATCAAATCAAAATAACGTTTCATGTTTCTGTGGCCAATGGTAATCATGAACAAATTATGTAAATCTAAGCTGTACTTATCAAAAAATATATTGGCCAAAGTGGCGAACGATGAGACAATTTCACTTCCACTGCCAACAATTCAACTGGACTTGGGAGGTAACCTACCCAGAATGCATCACACATGATCTTTCTCAACTCATAATGACAGAATGAACTAGCAGAAATGAAAAGGATGGGACTGCAGCAACTTCCTAAACACTTATCCTCATTCACAGTGTAATCCACAGTTCATTATTCCGCTCCTTGCAGCTGTCAAATGTTTTAGTTAACATTTAGTTAATTCTAGTTACATTAGAATTGTTGAATAAGTTTGAATAGAGTAAGATTTTCAGTTCCAGTATTTCAGTTCCATTTGACTTTAGCTTTTGGGTAAACAAGGGAACAAAATAAAACCCTATTTCCATAAACTAAACGAAGAAGTAACTATTTAAGAATACCTAATCAAAAATTTAAATATGACTTTAAGACAAGGGATTTTCACACACAAAAAATGATAATACCTGCTCTCTCAAAGAATAATTTATCAATAGCATGACAGTCACCAGAGCTTACAAAATATGGATGTGGATCCAAGCTTTGATGCCGAAAATATTTAAAAATATTAAAACTCACCAACCTCAACCTCACTAATTCTCAAGTCGACCGTGACGACCCAATAAAAATGACAAACAGACAAATAGACCGGTGGTGCATTAGCTAGTGGCATTTTGGTTTAGATATTCAATCAAAATAATTGGGTAACAGATGCATTGCAGGCTCTCCATGTGACTGAAGTTCAAAGATTTGACTGAAGGCTACTCACGCAACACTGCAAAAAATGACTGACAGCAGGACTGTGCCGTAGAGATAACAAAACAGCTCAGGCCATTTGTGGGGACTGTCACCAGCAACTAGCACTAAGAGCTTCAAGCGGTTTGTGGCATTTTCAGAGAAGTCCCAAGTCTTTGGTGCTATCAGAGGTTGTTAGGTTGGTGTCTAATGGAGATTCAAGAGATGAATTGTGACAGGTCAAAAATCACCAGCATTTAACAGCTTCTTTAACCTTCACATGTTGACAGACGTTAGCAATAGAGCCTKTCGTATAATGTTAGCAWAACYATGGCTACGAATTTGTCTCTGTTAACACAGTCTATCTATCATGTCATAGCAAATATTTGAATGGGGTGATTGGAAACTGTCTAAACTGCTGGCAAGTCAACAAAGTTGCTCTCAGAGTCCAGAGCCAGAGAAACATTATTCACTTTGTTTGTATTAACTTCTTTCATAAATGATAAAGATGAATGTGGGGCTGGATTTTAATGCTTAATGCATTCATAAATCATTGATAAAACCAAATAATATATTATTCAACATATTAAAGGGGACACAAATTAGAAAATAAATAGTGTTCAAAAGCTGGCAAAATCAGATATGGTTTGTGACTGGTGTGACCCAGGAAACAAAATATAAAATAAATATAATGTGATGTCAATTAAATCCTGACTAATGACGAATAATGAGGGGTTTTTCATACAATTTCCATGGTAAGAAACAACAAACTACCACAGTCCTAAAAAACCCTTATGTTTGTAGGAAATCAGTTCTGTATTATAATATTACATAGCCAGACCACATACCATACATGTTCATCCTAATAAAATCCTAATAAAAAGTCAACTGTACATGTTAATCTTAATAAACATCATAAAAGTCAATTTATAACATTACAATAGGGCAATTAGTTCAATATTAGCTTTCCAGGATATTATTTTAAGAGTTAGTTGCATGCGTACATTCCTAATCATACCCCTACAAAAATACTTTAAAAGCCGTGTAGGTCTTTCTGGGACAAATGTTATTCCCCACACACACATATGCACACACACACAGATACAGTCTCCTTTTGAAAGTTGGATGACAGTGGTTTTAGGATAACAGTAAGTGCTGTCAAAGAGATGGACAGCATCCTCCACCCAATGTAACCTTATCATCCCTCTGGCAGGCAGCTAGTCAAGCCTGGCAGTCTCATGCACTGGGCCAAGACCTCTCCTGCTGTAGCCACAAGTAAAGAGCAGGGACTTACACTCTTCCATGTGTTCAGTACATGTTAACTGCAAAAGTGACACTTAAAGGGAACATGCACCACCCATTGATGGACTTCACTGTTTCTGATACACAGTGGGTCAAAATACTGAATGTAAGAATGATCTCCCTTTCAGTTAATGAGCTGGAATGTAACTGTGTTGATAACACTGCTGTAGCTGGAATGACAGAAATGACTTTTCTGTATTGACATTTAAAGACAATACAAAACAATAACCAAACAGAAGAGCTTCCTTAGACCAACACAAGATTTGCAATAAAACAAAGATCATACAAATGTTTGACTATTTATGCCAATTTATTTAATTTATTTGGCATCAAAACAATAAATACAGACATAAAAAACAGGTAATTGGTTAAAATGAAGTAAAATTTTTGAATTTCCCTCCATTTTAATCGATTCAGTTAAATTTGGATTTGCATTCAAATTCTGCATCCAGATTCATCCAAAAGGCATTCTGGACAAAACACCAGCCCAACCTGATGTTATTTTTGCGAGATCTGACTTTCCTATAAAAATAAACCCAAGGGTTGAATATATTTAGTGGTGCGATGAGGTCGGCACCAGCAGTATGATTTGGTATCTATCTGCGATGTGGTGAGGAAGGCTGGACCTTGCATACTATGACTCAGGCTGTGAGTAACAGCTACCAGGCGTTTATGGACAGCTGAAGTCATCATAGAAACCCAGGACCTGTGTCTGGTTCACAGATAACAAATGTCACAAGACTCATCTCTATATGCTTCACAGTTTACACAGCCAATCGTGTACAAAGGTAACAGAAAGACAATCCCAAAGTTCATCTTTTATTGACTTGCCTGTGCTGTGGTTAAAATGACACAGTCGCTCCTGAAGATCAGATATTTATCATTTTACCAACACAGAGCCAACATCACATCTATCAACAAGCCATTATTATTTCAGGTGTGGATGGAAGGGAAAGTTTGACTTTTACAAACTATTTACCTATGAACACAAAAAGTCCAAAAATACCATGTTATATAACAACATCATATGTATATACAATCCATCCACCAAACTGACTGACAAACTGAGTGATTGACTAACAAACTGACTGACTAACAAACAAACTGACTGACAAACTGACCGACTAAGTGACAGAAAGACAAACAGACCGTGTTTGTAGTCAATAAACACTGTAGTCAATAACAGTACCAAAGTCTTAACTTGATGCTTTGTAAAGTTTTAAATCTTGTTCCAAATGATCCCTTACACCCTATCCCAGCCTGGCCCTGAAGGAAGCTTTGTTTTCTCCTTTCTGCTCGTGGCAAATGTCACCACTGACTACATTACAGTCAGATATGGTTTGCTTTAAAGACTCAGCTTTGACGGCTGATGTCACAGCTGTAAGGGGCTGTCTCAAACATCTCTGCCTGCTCTTAAGAAATTGTCCTTCATTTCCCACAGTCATATAATCATATTTTCTGCACAAAGCCAGCAGAGAGCTCACGTCATACCTCTGGGAATGCCTTAATGAAAAAGCCAGACACCAGTGTTTTCACTTAAAAGCATTGATTTCTTATGGGGCGTCTATCAAATAATAATCCAGGCTAGTGTTTCATCAATATAAAAGCCAGGCATTGTTTTGTAAGTGAAACATCTTTTGTAACTACTTCCAGCTGCCTTTAACTAATTTCCTAACTTTCTTTAACTAATCAGACTGAACAGCTTGACTGTCAATAAATAGTGGATGCAGTTCCAGTTCAAAAGGCAGAGGATTTCTATCTTTTATCTATGTAATAGCCTCCAAACACTAAGAAGATTTTATACATAAATATACTGAGATTTTCTGCATCTATGGTTTAAAAATTCTAGTTTCTAACTAGAGTCCCCCAGTGAATCTTAGCCTTTTCCTCCACTGCCTGCATCTACCAATGAAAAGGGCCATGACATTATATATCAACACACAGCTAAAGGTACAAGATACAAACTTGTTTGTTATATCTTTCTTTATTTGATTGAAGTCTGTGAGCATTAAGGCTTGTGTAGACTATTTTTGGAGCCTGTGGAATTAATTCACTCTCATTCCAGATTCAGAACAAATACAAACAAACATTCAACTGGTTGTCATTATTCACTGTGTACAGCAGAAAGTTAATTAATATCAGATATTTAAAGTACTTCAAAGAAGTGTGTTCAATAGCAAAAACTTTCTTCTTTATAACAAATCTGGTGTTAAAAAGGTAAAATTTACTAATATTAATCACACTTGTGTGTTAACAGTTAAACAGAGGTTACAACTTTCAAAGCAGTTCTCTTTCCTTTTTTGAGGTTTTTAAGTATTTACAGTCAACACCCAAACAGAGTGTTAATTTAAAATGCTATTTTATAATAGACGGTAAAATTGGCCTTTATAGAAAAGCATGTTCTTGGTAAATGAAAAGCATTCTTTCTCCATTGCTGTCTGTTGTTTCACAGAATAGTTTACTAAAGAAGGTGTGAAGTACAATCTTCTCTCGAACCCTCTCAGGTGCACATACCATCTGTGGCAGGCTGAGCCGGAGGGACTGCAGCATTTACACCAGCCGTGCTACACAGCATCCCTGCTTTATTTCATTTATAAATCAAAGTGAAACATTCAATTTTGCAAATGCGAATATTACACAGACACACGCTAGACGTATTACAGTCAGTCCCAACTGCTATAGAAATATCAGTAGAGATTTACATTTAAGCATTTAGCAGATGCTTTTATTCAAAGCGACTTACAATGTGAGGAGAACATGGAAGCGAAAAATCAAAAGCGACAATAAGCCACACATCGATACAATTTTACCAGAAGTATATATTCCAATGGTAGATATGGTGCCTGTTGGTGTACAGAGGAGAAAGGGTTAGTAGGATGTATATGTATATATATTAATTATTATGCATGTGTCAGGTCATGAAAGAAATGTTTTTAGCAGTTTCTTGAATGCAGTAGGGGATGCGGCAGACTGAACAGAATTTGGAAGAACATTCCACCAGCAGATAT
This sequence comes from Yasuhikotakia modesta, assembly GCA_036877545.1. Lineage (NCBI taxonomy): Eukaryota > Metazoa > Chordata > Actinopteri > Cypriniformes > Botiidae > Yasuhikotakia > Yasuhikotakia modesta. Next base: position 11,608 of record JBAJNP010000269.1, on the reverse strand, counting down.
TATAGAGATATTATATTATTATATTATACAGATATTATATTGAACATAAAGCTAAGATTATTCAATGGTCTTCTAACTTTTAACTAATTTTACATGAAATCTTACTATCACCACATTTATAAGCACTCAACAACATTTATCCATGCTTGTGTGTCAAAACATGCATGTTCAACAAAAAAACCTATTGAGCTGCCTACCTAGCAGCACTTTTGAGGTTTTGAGACACAGCCGTTGACTTTAACACAAATTGCAGGGTTGATGTCAACAGGGCTGAACACAGATTACTGACCGTATTCATTGATAAACGGTGTCTGTGGCCTAAAGGATGGATACAAAAGCATTTATTATGAAAGTATTATTCCATTTCTGAAGATAATAATAAGTGTGAAGTGTGCAAGATCACTACCCACCCCAAATAAATGAGTTTGATTTTGTTTGATGCATTGCAGGCTATTATTGGCACAGAAGAACAGGGGAGGAAAGGTTATGATTTTTCCATGGAGGAATACAACCAGGTCTTTGGTGACCAATTCTGTAAAATTAGCATTTTTTGGTGGATAAGTGCTCACTAAAAAAGCTCATTATGACTCAACAGCTGTTCAATTTGCAACTGATTGATTTAATTAGTTATTTTAGTGAATCCCTATTTTTAATGTGCGGTGGTCCTATTAATTTTCCCCATGTGGAAAATTGGCAAACACTTAAAGCTGTAATTCTAAGGTGTATTCAGTGAACTACATTTAAATTTAATTTACACTTAAATGTAACCCATTACATTATCTGTTCTATTTTGAATTCCAATATTCAAATGTTATGAAATCAGAAAAAAAACAGATACATTGCTAAAAAAACAAAATGTATTGACTTCATGGGTCAATATATTTAAAAGAAATATTTAGGTTTTTTTTGGCAAAGCAGAGAGGTAGCAGAGATGCCCTCCATCTCCTGAAATAGCCTATAAACAATCAGATGCAAAAACAAACCAGCTTGATGCAGGATCCTATATCATTCCTGACAGAAAATCAATATAAAGTCATAAAATAATTTTACCTTCAGCTGAAGTTTGGGAAGCTGGTTATGATGGAAGAACATTAATCAGTAAAGATCTAGGTGCAAACGACTGCCATAAATAATTATTATTAATAATAATAAACAACCATAAAAACAGTTCATAAAAACTTTATTTACTGCTATTAAGAAATGGCACTTTTAAAAACTTTGTGCTCTCCAGTAACTTAAAAGAGCAAAGAGTTTATAAAAGATTTGTTTAAACATTTGATTAAGGGCAAGTTTATTATTATTGTTGTTGTTATATTCATTGTTCTGTACAATAATTGTGTAACATCAAAGTTTCAAGTGTTATCTAATTAGAACAAGTGCAACAACTCTCTGCACTTTACCTGCAAAACACTTTCTATATAGAAGCATGAACATACAATTGGGGTAAATGTGAAGGAGTGCAAAAAATAAAAAAAGACAATAGATCAGTTTGCTGTTCAGAGATTTAGCTATTTGGGTCAAACTGCGAAAAAAAGAATAGCTCTCACAAGAGCAGTCAAAGCAGCGGTGACATAAAAAACAGGATTTGGGACACAGCATCTATTCATACATATTCCTACAGTATGTGTTTTAGGGCAGGAAGTAGCTCAACACTTCTAATAAGCTTTTGTAAACAGCATCTAACATCCAAGTATATTAGCTCTCATTAGAGACATAAGCAACATTATTTAAACTTAATCTGAATAAGTAAAAAAAATCAAATACATTGGGCTAAATGGTGCTGGTATATGTATAGAGTACAAGCGTGAACTCAACTATGGCCCGAAAAGTTTAACTACACTTACTCTGGTCTACTTGTGAACTCTCCTGTGTTTTGCGCACAGGGCCTGTATTATTCATAACGGTGACTGGACAGAAATAATAAGCCAGTGAGCGTTTTCTATCATAAACACTGTGAAGACATGCTGAACCAGTAATGTTGCTGTAGCCTTAGTGTTTAAACCAGGCAGGCTAAATGTCTAAATAATTCATTTATGACTTTCTAATTCTAAAAATAACAGTTGCCATCATTGTTTTTCTTAAAGTGCAACATGTTTTACTTGTAAATGTCTCAGAAATGTGTTTCAGCTATTCACAATTCTGTTGCAGCACAACTAAAGTATATTTGCTAGCATTTATTTATATTTACTGTACATTGTCCTGTCCAAGTATTTATCTTTACAAACTATACATCATTACAAATGTACATAAGCATCGAAATTTGATGGGCATTCCACTAAGTTATGCTATAGAGTCATGCTAGCGCTCATATACTATTGAGTCATACATGATGCTTTATATTCATTCTCAAAGCCAGAGGCAACATCAAACTGTTATAACTGGCAAAAAAAGCAGCATAATATTTTTGATGTAGACTACTGGTATTTGCTACTGGTATTATATAAACTTATAAGTGTATAAGTTTTATATGCTAATTAGACTGTGGTAGGCCTACTCAGGGGCCATGAACTACAAACATTTCTAACAAAAATGTTAATAAAAAAACATGCAAGATGAAACATACGGGCTATGCAAGATGAAATCAAAGAAGAAATTAAACCCTAACCAAAGTTGTTAGAACAGATTTCATGCCTGAAAAATCTCAAGCTTTTGCTGTGCTGTATTTCCACAGAGATGTCTAAACAGAGAGCACTGCATTAAGAAAAGATGTACTGTGTGTTTTGTTTTGCCGTGTAAGGTGGCAAGGTTTTAGCACTGCCGTTCATTTATTGGCGAGACTTATGCTGTATGCCGGTGAATATCATTAGACAATAACAGTCAATGCTTTAGAAAAAAATGAATAAAGACAGACCTTGGCAGCCTGGGAGGGTGAAAAGTAAAATGAATAGAAGGAAAGTGTGAGAAACACTGAACAACAGAATCACAGACCAACTGCATGGCTGTCCTTGAAACAAACAGAGGATGATGATAAAAAGATTGAAAAATGGAGGAGGAAAACAATGGGATGGAATTGAAAAAACTGACGACTTTAGGGAAAAGGAGACCCCACGGGAAAAATTCCAGATTACCTCCTACCAGAAAATGCCAATGTCTGAGGCTTGCTCAAAATATAACCCAGCAATAGATGCTGCAGTATTTAAAACAGTAGCACCCAACATGAAAATGCTATTATTATTTACTCAACCTCATGGCTTCCAAACCAATATGGTGTTATTGTTTTTGTGTGAAACATTGTGTGGGACATGTTTTGAGGAATTGTACTGAAATTCATACAATAGTACAACAGTTCATAGTGCCCACCATGGCTGTCAAACTACAAAAGGAAAGAAAATACAATAAAAGCAACATAAAATTGGTTCATGTGATGTTTATATTTTTCTTTTAAAATCATAAATTGTCATTTGATCTATTTCTTATCACCGAAACCACATTAAAAATGTCACTTTAACAACACTGATGCCAAAAAAGCATTCATTCTTGTATATGTACTTATATTAACTAAACACAATGCAACATTATTTATGTGGCAGGATCTATAAAAAAAAAACTTCTAAAATACTACTAAAATGTTCTTTTAAGAGAACCTTACAAAGAATGACAGCATTTATGTTTGGAACAACGTTATGGTGAGAAAATAATGACAGAAATTTTATTGTCGGAAGAGTTTTTGCTGAAGGGAAAGATCATTTTTAATATGTGTCAGTAAACGCATGTGAACAATAAACCAAACTCTCATCTCTTATTGAGCTTCTAAGTTTGATGGAGAGTTTCAGGGGAATAGCTGCTTATAACGGTGCAGTGCTCTCTATGGTTTATTTCACAATCTCATACTCTGTTCAAATATATCAGTCAATCCATCTGGTAAATTATTGCTATTGATAGTGTTGGTTCATACCAATTCAGCACATGAACCTGACAAGAACTGTTTGGGGACTTGTGCCGTCCAATAAGAAAACAAAAGAACTTGTTCTTCCCCACACAAGGCAAAGACTCATGGAAGCCAGTCGATTTTTATGAAACTGTTTAACTGAGCCCACCCAGAACCATATAATTTCCTGTCAAAAAAGCACAGCCATTAAGTTTAATTGACAGTTGGTAGAGTCTGCATGGCTGTCTTGAAAATCATCATGCCAAGGCCCAGGAGTGAAACAAAACAAAAACGCAGTTATATAAACAGATCTCTGACAGGGTGAGGACATTTCTTCACAAAACTATGTATTTGCAACTTCTGTACAGTATTTGACAATTTTGACCATGTTATGGAAGGTGTAATTGACCCGGCCCCGCCCAAAAAGCATTATTGACCAATCATTACATCTGTTGACGTCTTTGCTTTAGTTCTATGCTAATGTATATCTGGATTGGCTGTGTGTTTGGATAACACATTTGAAAATAAGGCAAATTTCTGCTAGGTGTGAAAGTTTGTTCATGTCCAAATTTGTACTGTATACATTGTAAAAATTACTGTATAACAGTGTGATAATCTTTATTTGCCTCAATTTGCTTTTTTTTGTTAATCTATGTATTGATGCAGATCATAGTACAAGATAAAGAATTTGCTGGTTTTATTAGCTTTAAGTTTTGTTGATGGTGGGTCTTTGTTCCCCTTTATTCATTTTGTTTCCTGTTTGCAGGTATGTAAAGATGTGTTGAGGAGTTCCTTCAAAACTATGGCACATTCTGTACAGGCTGTGTGAGTAGGCAGGGGGCGGAGCTTAACAAAAAGTTCAGTTATGCAGAGCATTTCTGATTTGAAAAGACAACATGTTTGCCTCTTGTATAAGTATTATAAACCCAAACCAATTGAACCTCAGCTTTCTGCATTTGCAACAAAACATTAAAAAACAAAGCAAAGCTTTAACTGTTGACATGGGTGACGGCAGAACACAGAAACTTGTAAGGATAGCCATGCAAACAGTCATGCTTGAGGATAAGCAATTTTTATGGGTACCGTACTACATTTTCATAATATGATACCCACAGAGGCATAACTATCAGTCTTTATGATGCCTAAATCAGACTGACAGAAGGTAATGTTCTCTCTGTCTTTGTATTTACCGTTACATTCAACATAGCTATAGAAATATACAAATAGCTCTCTCTCTCTTCTCAACTGTCTCTTTCCATAAATCCTTTTTCTTTTTCTTATCCCACGCTCTCTTTCTGGGCATGTGCACAGATCTGTCTGTTCTTGGTCAAAGCATCTGAATTTAAAACAGCATTTAAAACAGATTTTGTATGACCATTCAAGGGCTTATGTTTACTAACGTTATTATATGGAAATGGGATTTACTAATGTTCCTAGCAGGGTGCTGTTTACATTTAATTACGTGATATGTTTAATCACCAGTAATAATTGTAATTCAGAATATATTGTTGGCCATGGTCTTGCTCACAGTGGGTGCTTGCACTGTTTCAAAAAAACGTGTTGGCAAAATCTAATTTGTAGCTAGCGGAAAATTTTGTGCACCATCAAAAAACGAATCAAGAATCTTCCAGAGGTTGATGACACCATTGTTGAGTTGTTATGACTGTTTTTGCACCATTTATGACAACAGAAGCAGCGTGAATGTGCAAATTGAGACAGGACCACTTTCATTTCTCACCTGCATCAGCTCAGCTGTGCATGTATTCTCTCCACTCACACATACACCTTCTGTCAACACAGTATTAGACAACAGCAAACACCACTGAAGCTGAGTCATTGTGATGTGTTTCCCACATTTTATTGACATGGTGGATGAGAGCCAGAAAATCAAGGGGAGGAGAAACAGGAACGGAACATGATTCAGACCGGACTTGAACTTTTTCTGGTCTCCCTGTGCACCACAGCTCAATACGGTGAACCGCATTTACACACAGTCAATATTTCACTAGTTTTCCAGGCAAAAATATTTTTCAAACTTTAATTTCACTGACACAGAGGAAAATACATGATGCCTGGACTCAAACCCACATCCAATGGGGGCATCAGAGCTCCAGTGTGTTGCGAGCTTGATGGAAAATAAATTCATTTTATAGTTTTCTTCTGCGCTGCAGCCAGTTAGTGACCAGAAACTAAAACAGAATGTTAATACTTCAAATGATGAACTGACATCAGTTCATTTATATGAACGTCATTTCATAGAAGATAAGCACATTCCTGTAGTCCTGCTCTCAGTCTACCATAAAATTAAACCTGGGTATTCAGTATATGTATAAATATTATATCCACTTTATTCCGGGTGTTTGAATTCCCATAATTCACAGTGAAAGCTTCCCGTTGTCTAGGCATTGAGTGTTTTCGAATTTGCATTTGCTGTTAGTAATGAATGCATGTAATTTTTGGAGACATTTTTAGCAGTGCGGTAAGAGTAGTTAAGATTATTTCTGGTTTGCTTGTTCCTGAATAGCATTTTAGAAAGACTAGTGCCAAACGGAAACAGGAAGTCATAATGGCAGCATACAGTTTTAAAGAAATCTTTGAATAATAATAGACAGACATAAAGATTGTTTTTTAGCAGAACTGTGAGGAGTGAAAATCTGCTTATAGTTAACACATTTACATCTACAATGAAAGCAAACAATGGAGTCTTTTATCACTGTCAGTGACTCCCTCAGATCAATGGTATTCTTTTATTTAAAGTAAAACCTGTGTGGTGTGTGTAATGACAGGGTCTTTATTCCTAATAGCATGTTTTATAGTACCAGTTTACATAAAGCATTCACCAGCAAATTCTAACAGGGCGTATTAAAGCAATATTACAAAGCTAGTCTGCAGTTTAAACCTGCTCATGCTGTGAGCTTGTCGTTTTATTGAAAAACTAGCTGACAAACTATTGCCAGAATTTGTACATATTTTCTTTCCATTCGGTAATTTGCTGAGGTTTATGTTTATTCTGTGTATAAAGAACGCTGTAAGATTACAAAATGAATTAGACAAACTCAGTGTGAGGGCCATTAACATACATTCACAACCTTTTGATCACCACAAAACCTTTCCAAGTACAACAGGATGTCTAATCAGAAAATGGGCGGAGCTTAATTACAGTCAAAGAGAGGCTTGGATTATTTCTCATAATGGAGCCATTATATCATAATGGAGCCAGAACTTGCTTTAAGTTTGCAGTTAATTCTGTGAACAAATAATTCTTTCTAATTATTGTCTTAAGCTTGACTCTGTCTGGTAATATTAGAACGTCTTTATTATATGATAATTCTATTCTATATCATTATAGTTAAATTCTGTTACAATAGCAAAAGTGTCAGACAATTACCTCTCTATGGCACAAACCTAACCCTACTCTTTGTTCCAGTGATATCACAAAACAAAATGTGATACAACCACATGATACACAACTACTGACAAACAGCGGCCATGTTAATTGATTTCTCTTTAAAACCACGACAGCAAGTTTAAACCAGCAACCTCTCATACACAAAGCTAAAAACAATTCCCTTAATTTGATATGATATTTTTAATACAAATAAAGATGTATCATGCCAAATAAGACCTAAAAGATATTTAGAAGATAGCAATCGTAATATAAAAATGTGTTTTTGACATGCATGGATATTAAATACCCTTTAACACAACTAAACAACTGGGATTTTTTTTAAGCCAGTTACTTGCCACTCTTACATATGACAAATCCAAAAGCATCTCCAGTAACGTCACAGCACAGGTGTGAGGCAGGGGAAGGTAAAAGACAATTGCCTGCCAGAGCGTGAACCAAGGGATCATCCATCTGCTCTCTGTCTGAGTCACTGCTTACACCATCACTGGCTGCTGTTCAGCAACCCTCAGGGGTGATTATGGGAAATGAAGTCTTCGACAGCTCCTGCTTCCCGGGGGTTTTGGCCCTGGAGTTGTGCTTTTAGTTGTTTGTTGGCCTCACCTTATGACTGAAGATCACTCAGCACTGTTCTGGAGGTGCTAAAGATCAGCTCTCGTCTTCTCACATGTGGTTTGTTATGCCTGAATGATGCTTCAAGCTCCATTTGCCCGCTAATTGATCAATTATTTGAGACCACTCTGATAAATGAGAGCCATTGAGAAGACAGCTTAAGCTCCCAGAAGGTAGATTGGTTTGGAGTGTTTCTTAAAGCTATTTGGAGATTATTTGTGTGTTTTTTAGAGAGATGTAGGCTAATCCTTAGTAAGGTTAGATGGTCTCAGATTAGTATAAAAGGTCCGAACACACATTGTTTTGTGTATTTGTACATTAAATATAGTTCCTACAAAAAACTATTTTGTGTGTTCCTACAAATATTAAAATATATAATATCAAAATATTGGCATCTTACCATCTCTACTGTAGAAAACGTTTTAAAAAATATTTTTATAACCCCTTTAAACATCATAGAAGTCTAAATTTCATTTTTTCTACATAGAAGAATATATAAAAATTAACACTGTGTGTTTTTAACTTGACAGTAATAGTTCCAGCAATTGGTTTATATTTAAGATGGTGCCAGTATGTTTTCAATGTGTTAACCTTCTGTTTAAAAGTTGCTTGTAACAGTGCTTGTACACTTCGCTTTTAAGTAATTACAAAACTGAATGGGTTCAACTTATAAAAATTCAGATTTTCCTTATTAATCACCCAGGACATTCGATCCTAAGAGCTTTTGCATAACACAAACTCAAAGCTAAAGGCTTTCTTAAGCTTTTCTTTCAGTGCTCACAACTTTAGCCCATGCGGCGAGCTGGGCATGCAAGACATCGATTTCTCATTTAAATTCCTCTGGTTGAAATGAGTCAGGAAATAAAGAAAGATCAATATCATGGATTGCTTATCCTTTTTTTAGGCCATCGCTCTGACAAGACAATGAGTGGCGGCAGTGAGGGAGGGGGATCGTGTTCAAAGATGTGACTATATACGATCACGGACTCAACGGAGGGGTGTCGATATATTTGATCCGGAGAGAGCTCTACCCGTCAGCCGCTGTGAATGCAGCTCAGCGGGGATGGGCTGTCGCTGGACAACTCCATCTTTGATCCACATTCCCGCCGAATCTTAGAACTACAGTAACTCTGGAGTCGTGACTAAGCCCCTGGAGTGACCAACCACCGGGGGTCTCTCTGCCTATGGGGTATTTAAAGAAACATTGTCCGGTTTGCTGATAAATAATGAACACGCACAATCTTTCTTGTTGCCTACTGCCTACATAGGGAGCATCCTGACCATCACAAAATCACATGTTTTGACTGATTTACACAGCTCACAATTCACTCTTACACACCACACAAATACTGTTCAATGTGACATCCTTATCAATAGAATTTGGTATATACACCTTGCAAAGATAACAATGGAATACATTTAGTTTAAAATAATTAACACACCATTAAATACTGTGTAAAAACTAGAAAAGTTTTGAAATCTATTATACTGTGTTCACTATAAAATCAGTTGCTTGCAAGTTTCTACACAAACATGTACACTACAGATGTTATCCAATCCGTCAAGCATGGAATCTTATATCCTTGTGGTAGTTGTAGTTTTTATGAACATGTAGCCTACATGTCATGACTGAACAGTTTTATTAGGTTTCTTATATCCAAGGAACACTGCAGGATCTAATTATATACAATCAAAAATGCATACAAAACAAGTGTGCTTTCTGTCAGAGCCATCTTTTTGCCGCTTTTGTGTTGCAGAGGCCACAGTTGTACAGCTTTTAAAAGAATAATAGAAACAGGAAAAATGCTGTAGCTAATGCTTTCACAATTCTATCAGACTGCAGGTTGAGGAGAGCCACTTAACACAGCCGTCTGCATCATCCTCAGACACCTGTTACTTCTCAATCCTTCTACGCTTCCATCTGGAATATACTGGTGTGTTTGCATTACACTGATTGGCATGTTTATGAATATTCATTTTCCATAGATTATCGTCCTTCATTAAACATCATGACTTATTAAGACTAAAGGTCCTCTCTCTCAGTATCTGTTGCCATTTGCAATTCATTACTGTCATAATGTCACATTACTATCCATTTGTAATAAAGGGACAATTGACCTATACTATTAAACACCTGTTTATACCTTGAGTGCAGCTATTGTGCTAATTGTGTTACACTTTAAATTGATGCATGTATTTTGCATTATTATTTATTTATTTTGCATACCTTTGTTCATTCTTTTTTATTTAAAAATTCTACCTCTCACTTTAAAAGTGGTATGGTATTTTACATATAAATCACCCATGCAAAAGAAATTAAATCTCAGTATATATATATGTGTGTGTGTGTGTGTGTGTGTGTGTGTAAATATGTATTTTACCCCATGATTGCATCACTACAGTGAGTAGTTCATTATGCATTAGCAATGTAACATATTATCTGTATATATAGTGGCCAAACAATACTTAGAAAGTCCTTGTAATATCTGTAACCTAATGTTAACCATTTTCCATCACGCTAAATTGCCTTTGCCCCTTAATATAAAAATGTTAAAGGAGGTGCCTCCAAAAACATGCATGCAAGGCCCTCAGGGGCCCCTTATGGAAAGATTCTTTTAGTCTATGTGTGAAGAAAGTAATGACAAACAGCCGGTTTGTCATCCAATCCTCTTCTCGTAAGTAAAGCATCATTATATATCAAGAGCTCTTTACAGCATATTTTACCCCACAGTGGGGCCTGTGCCTTTCAAGCTAGTGTTTCTATAGTTTATTACCTCGTCTCGACCAATCACCACATCCTTACCAACACCTTATCCATGCTGTTATTATTACCAGTCATTTCTGCATCCTGCTGCCCACGCATACTTCATGTCCCGATTTATTTACCTATTATTGTGCCGATGCGGCGCTCTCGAAACCTCACTTCCATGCAGCGTTCACCGAATTGATCTTGTTTGTGGCATCAGCAAGTTGTCCTTCTTGCATAGCCAGGCAGTTTTATACATCTTAATCTCAACCATCACTGGATGGAGAATATCTGTTATTTGCCCAGCAAAATATTCTGTACGTTGGGTGACATTAAAGCACCCATTGCATTAGTAACAGAGATTAATGAAGTTAATCTTTACACATCATATTTAAGCTATGTTTGTTTGTTTAAGGTTAGAGCTGACAGTTAAAAACAAAAAAATTTGATATATCTTTTCATTGCATAACACATATGCTGTTAACATTCACAAGCATCTCTCTTTTGAGCTGGGTTTGGTTTGTGAGGTATTCTCAGGACAGAAGGGAAACCGACAGGAGATTGAAAGGAGAAAATGAGAGATACGTCCTGGTGAGTCACAGGCTCTCAGCGAGGGGCTCTGTGCTCCATACTGGGGTCTTTAGAGCCATTGTAACCAGCTTTCAAAATCTGCAAGACTGGATTAACACCAGAGCTTCTCAGATGAGCGTCTTTTTAGTGCAATACACAGATGAATGCACACAAACCGTAATGCAATTACTTTGTGTACATTTTCACACTGGTCTTTCATCTCACTCCTGCTCAATTTAAGCAATAGGTATGTATGCAAGGCTCAATCTATCTTATAAAAGAGACATCAGTGCTTATATAATTCAATTAATAATTCGCATTTGCTAATAAAACAAATGCATAGGCTTTACACAAAATCTTATACAATCATATTATAAATATATAAAAATCATATATAAAATCATTT
>JBAJNP010000268.1:0-112358 GCA_036877545.1 Yasuhikotakia modesta | reverse complement strand
TTTTTCCAAATAAATTTAGGTGATTTTGGACAAGAAACCAACACTTGTGTTTCCAGTTTATTGAATAAATTTGCTACAGCTGAAGTTGTGTATTTTTTGGCAATAATCCGAAACAAAAACATCCTCCCCACAATCCTCAAAAGGTAAATGTGATCAAATGAAGACACAATGTGCAATATCATCTTTCCATTTTAAACAATGCATAATTTCAGTCAAATGCAATAGAATCTTGTCTTCATGTTCTCTCAATGGAAAGCCAAGACCGTATTATTAATAATGCTCCATAATATAATAAAATACCCCAAACATCTAGACAGAATAAAAATACAGATTACATTAATATTAAAGTATACCTTGCAGTCTTTTTCTTCTTTTTTAGTAGTTTCTGTTAAAATAATACATGACTGAATGCTTTAGAAGGCAAAGATAAAAGGGTCTCTGGGAAGAGATGCAGTGTTGGTCATTATACATTTAAAATGGACCATTAAGGGTCTTTATCAAGTTCATGCTATAAAGCCTCTTTCTATTTAACTTCATTCTCAAAATTAAGAAAATCTGACAGGCGGGTCCGGCCGAGCCGCAAACACGGGTCACATCAGCCCAACCTGGCAACATTACAAGAGGTCTGGTTGTCTCACGAGCCTAAGCCAGAGAAAACATTTTCAGTAGCTTCATTAAATAGAACGTGGTTTATTAAGCAAATAAGAACGAGCACAAACATCATCAGCCCATCCTCACTCATTATGATGTCACAATAGTGATGCTATCTTGCGCCGACTATAAATGTCACGTGACTGTATTGGCAAACAGCATTTGGCAAACTCGGTATCATGTGACCAGCCAAACCCCTCCTCTAGGAAACATCTCTTTATAAGAAAGCTCATGAATAAGTTAGTATTCTTCCACCTCTATGGTCACGTTGTAGATTAACTGGAAAGTTTCAACGCCACTCACTGATGATGTCACTAGTTTTTAAAGTGTAACAGCACAGAGCATGATAAAATCGACACTTGGTATATGTAAAAATTTATGAATAAACTGCCCTGTCGTTTTGATAGGACAAAAATCTGTAACTTCTTCAACGCTGTACTTTGATTGGCTAATATTTAATCTGTGTGGCACAATTCAAAAATCTTAGGGCAGAAGAATTGCTGGTTTAGCTTCATGTTCACACAACCTTCTATATTTACTTCAGTGTAGAAAGAGGCCTGGTTATTAGGACAGCGTGGTGTGGACAGTCAAGCCTCTCTGAAGACCTACTGATGGTTAACCTCTGGTTACACACGGCTGAGTGAGAGGCGATGAAACTTCTCCACATGGCGTCTTGCTTGCATGCAGATGGACCATAAATTGGAGCGATTTTAACCATCCTGTGTGTGAATGGAATCTCCAGATCTTCTTTCCATTCTGTCTGTATGGCTGGTGTGCAGCATTAGAGTTGTGTGAGGACTTCACTGAAGCTTGAGGAATGGGCTTCAGTCCTACAAGTGTCTCTGTGTCTCTTGTCATCTCAATAAACAAAAACAGCCCCGCTTCACTAACTCTTATCTGAAACAAGATACAAAAAGATTAAAATTAAAGGTTGTACAAGTTGTACAAGTAAAGCATAGGCTGACAGGGTGCGTAGCAGGTGTAATACCTTTGTTGTGTTCTGTGTCAGTAGCTGTTTCCTCTGGTAGCCTTTGACAAACTTGTTTATACTTAATTTCTATATCCTGAAAAATAATTAAAGTATTACTCCAGGACACAACAATATGCTGAATAGGTTAGTAATAGAGTTCCTAAATACACTGGGCACTGTAAGACTCGATTTATTAGGCAGTTGCATGTAACATCACAATTTTGGTATATTTTAAATAACAGGACACCAATTTGTTTACTAGTCATGAAAGCTCCAGTTTGTTAGGGTGAGATGTTACCTTCAGGTGCTGCAGGTTGGCCTGCAGTAGACGTATGTGGGTCATGATCTGTCTGTTGATGGGTGGTCCTCCACTGCTCTGTGAGGAAGAGGAGAGGAGCTTCTTCAAGTCGATGCCTGAGTCTCCCCCAGCCACTGGTTCCCCACTGCTGCCCTGCACATCATCATCTGTGCTGCTCTCACCAGAGCCTCCATAATCCTCCAGCACCATATAACTGCCTGTGAGGAAAACACCTACTGTTAGTATTTTTATTACAAGTATTTTTTTGTTTTGTACGACAGAACAAACACGCACCGCAGTCCTCAGACATCTGTAAGAAGCCTGTGTCTCCTGACAGTACTTCCTGAGGGTTCGGCTTTTTGGTCTCGTCTCTCTCTGGTCCCTCTGAGCCATTCTCAACTGAGGGCTCAACTGCAGCACTGTCCTCTGAGCCCTGCTGGGAGCCTGCACACCGCTCGCGCTCCTGTGGCTCTCCTCTCTCAGTTTCTCTGGCTGCGTCCTCCTGACTGGATATGTGCTTCATCAGCAACTGTCTCAGTGCCGCCACTAAAGAACGCACAGAAACGAGCTCAGCATTAAACTGTTGAGAGTAAATCCATGAACCAATGAACTAATACTGACATTCACCTCAGATCATCCAGTCTAGGAACAGTATAAAGAAGAAAAGAAAGTCCATATTTTAAGTAGTTAGTGAATTCACCATTGCACAATGACTAGACAATTTTTAAAATACTGTTTGTATCAGATTTTATTGCAGATATAAAATTTGTTATTGCAAAATATTTCTGTCAAGCAGTTTTTGAGATTTCAGACCCTTTTCAGTGAAGCAAACAGGTAAAAATAGTGTTAAAATCACATAACGCCTTCTCAACACTATAACAAGATATAATTGCCTGTAGACTCATGGTAATACCAGGTATATATGGCAAACTGTCTTGGCTGACCAAATGTTTGAAGACCATTTCTGTTATTTGAACTCAAAACTCAAATTCCTAATAACAAATTTAGATTATATATAGATAAATATAGACAATATAACAAAGTTCTGAACAAAGGTTTGACATCAGGTTTGTAATATCACATCAATTAATTATTATACAATTTTCATTTTTGTGTGAAAGGCTTTTTACCACAATCACGTATCTACTGAACCTACTGAACACCACATGTTCAGTAGGTCTGTGGTAATATTTTCCACTCACATGTTCTGAGAGCTTCATCAGCTCTGAGTGGCTGAAGGTCAAAGGCTTCGGCCTCATCCTCGTCTATGGCAATGCCCAGCCTCGAACGCTGCTTCAGGAATGTCAGTCTGTCAGTCAGATCAGCCACCACAAAGGCTTCATCATCTTCAGCCTGGTCCTGTTGTGAGCTTTCTTGCTCCTCATCCTCATCGGATTTAGTCTCATTCAGGTTGGTGTTTGCTGGCGGGGTTTGCGAGACCTCAGTGCTGTCTTTTTCTAAAGAGGATATATATACAGCAATCAGTCCTGTTATTTGTTTGGCTTGACAAATTAACTCCTTGTTTCAGCCACAGATTGTAAAGTCAGAGTCGCAAAAATTTGTTGACTAACCATCTAATGCAAACTATACATTAAAAAGATAACATTGAAAGCTTCATTCAGACTACCTGTTAATACAACATGGATATATCCAATTATCACAATGCTAAATATGTCATTAACTCGTACAAGGCAAACACAAATGATAATGAATGATAACTGAATGGAATAAAAATAATACATGTGGTAAATGTGGGCTTTAAGCCAGATGATGTAACGGGATTGGTTAATGTGTTTATGATGGAAATGAGGATTTCCTAGAATGAACCAATAAAATTGATGTATAAATAAGACATGGCAATGAGTGGCAATGAATGATGACAGTTTGTAGATATAAAATATATAAATATACAGAAACATTTATAAAGTCTCCAATTATTATGCATGGAGTGTTTCCTAGAAAGAGTGCATTCCTGAATTTGAGGTTTGTAAATATATCTGAATTTAGATATATCTTAATTTTGTTCAAGCAGCAAATAAACTAGATAAACATAAGCCAAACTCTATTTTTACTATAAATAACTGTAAATATACCCTTATTTTTCCTTAATGCCTATGGACTTATGTTTAATGAATCACTTGCAAACATGTTACCTGGAGACTGAACGCTCCCCAAAGAAATGGCCTCTTCACGTTCTCCACTGCAAAACATTTCACACTGTCACAGCAGTAAACCCCAAAACAAACACTATTATGAATAACTCAAAAATCTGTCACTCACTCAGTTTGAGGTAATGGAATAATGTTGTGTAATTTGGTCTTCATGCAGTCGGCTCTTTGTGTGATTAGACACTGCCACCTAGTGGTAGGGAGGTCAGGTCATTTAAAACAGTGTTTAGGGTTCCAAAATCTGTTCTCCTAATCTGCATATTTTCATACACTGTAACAATGCTAATAAAATTACGTAAATAAAAGCAGCACTTACGTCCTTTGTTCAGATACGGTCTGAGCCATTAGCTCATAGATCTGGGCTCCATTGTCAGACATGGACAGCACAAAGAATGACCGGTTATCTGTAACACATTTAAGTTAATCAACAAAGGCTTTTGTTTTATAAAAACATCATATACTTCTATTTCATTTTACTCGTAAGCCATAAGCTCAGGAAGAATATATATTTTAACACAAAGAATTTTGTGACCTAATATTTTTCAAGTGGTGAATACTTTAGCCTTTTTCCATTTAGCCGTTTTCTTTAGCCTATTGTTACAATACAATAGCGGAAGGAAAACAAAATCTGGACCAAGGCCAGACCCCCCAGTTTCCAAATTCAGTACATAAGAAGAAAATGTGCTAATATCGGCACCAACATCCAATATTATTTTTAACTAAAATCAATCAGTTAAGCTAAATCAGGGTTATTACACGCCAGTGATCCTTACCGGTGGCGACTGAGCGCACCATTACAGTGTTGAGTTTGATGATGGGGCTAAAGATGTGTTTAGTCTCTGCTGTGCCTGCCAGATTTTTACTGTGGCACTTTAAGATCAGCTTCTCATCTTGCCTTTGAAGTAGCACCAAGATATCATCCAGCAACAGTGTGTACAGCTCTGAAAACACAAACACACATCGCATCAGTCATTTCACATATACAACGGTAACCACCAGACTACAGATCTGACTGGTCGAGCAGCATTCCAAGACTGCTAGCGTTTAGCGTAACAACCATGTTTGCTAAGCAATATCTGAGTTAAGCATGTGTGCTGCTAGCAGGGAACTGAAAGTGAAAAACGTAAAGGAGAGCAAATACAGAAGGTGGGGAAATAGCTGTTAGTCTACTTATAGACTCTAGAACTGTTCCATTCTAGTTTACAGCTTGTTTTTTATTTTGGTGTTGTAAGTTGTTAATATGTAAATGTGAGCATTTCACATGGGGACATGGTTCTGATCATAACTGTATCAGGATTTAAACTGCAGTTTACTGTCCATAAATGGTCTGGTAAGGTTATCAATAAAGCTATCAATAAATGTTAGTGTATGTCTGTAAAATACACCAAACACTTGTATTTTAAAAGGAGTGGGACCAATTCTTTTCCCACTGTATGCCCACAGTGATGTCACTTTAAAACTAGGTTTGGTCTACAGTGAATTCTGTGCGAAGCCACACCCACCTATAGTTTTGTCTTTATTGACTTTCCAGGATAGAGGTCCTTCATGCACCATCTTTCTCTTAGTCAAGTCCAGGTTCTAGATCAACAGTTAAAACAGAGTTTTCTTAAAAATACATCATATTCGTCATATACGTCATATTGATCTATTCACACTAGGTAGGAAATCGATGTGACAACATAATAAGGTATTTTTTCTTCTCCTAAAAATAGGTCTCACCTTAAACTCGGCAATCATAGGGTTCTCGCTCTGCTTTAGTGAGGACAGGTCCAGTCGTCTTTGGTAGTCCTCCAACCTCTAGGGGCAGCAAAGATCCATTTGTTTAGTTTAATCACTGTGAGTTTACCAGTGATCTTTCATCTGGGTCAATAGCCCAGTATGTATCTGTACTGCTATGTTCACATCCTCTACCTCAGATTCTTTGGCAAAGTTTATAATGCAAAAACATTCTTTGATTCATAATGACAGAAAATAGTCTAATGATGATATTCTCAAAAAAAACTTGAGGTAACTCGAGGTTACACTGGCTATAATACATTACTAGCTCTCCGGCTACTTTTATCTGCTTACGCTTTTACCACCATTTTTGTTTTTTACCTCAGACAAGCTGGGGCTTTCATAAAACTGAGTTTCCCTATTATGGCAATTCTGATGTGACGTAACAATTACTGACCTGTTTGTTCTCAGCTTCTTTGACCTCCTGGTTGACGTGACTAAGAATCATTCGACAGCATTCACCAGCCTGTTTCACTTTACGCCTCTCCTCAGGATCCTCTGCAATCAGAAACATGTATATTAATCAACACTTCTGAGGAGGGACATCTTTAATTTAATCATTATTTTACAGTGTAATATTAGCATGTAGCACAGAAGGGAGGAGATGGCAGCAGCACCTGTGTATTTGGCGATGTTCTCCAGCAGAAGTGGATACTTTGTGAGTCTTTGTGTCTCCACAGGAATAATGTCCTTTAACTGCAGCCTGCGGCAATGTCTGTTACCTTCTGCTTCCTGCAATACAAACCTTCACATTAAAACTAAAACAGGCATTAAGCTACAAACTCCTAACAACAACCGGTCTGAAAAGAGATAGCTAGAGACTTATCAACTGCAGAGGTCTTCATGTGACTGTTAAAAATGCGTGGAGAATTAATTGCTTGTCCTCATGAGCTGCACAATATTGCACAATTCACTATGGAACTATATGTAGATCTTCATTTTCTGTGAGAACATGCAACTGTTTGATTACTTACATAATTCAGAATATCTTCTCTATGTTCAACAAAACAAAGAAACTCAACATGAACTCAAAAATCTTGAACTCAAATAATTACATTTCAAGATTTTGACTTTAATTGAATGTTAAGTGCATGTGTTATGTTTTGATGGCTCCAGGTTCATTTAATAAAACATGTTTTGCTAAATAAAAATGTGTTTGTGTATGTGTAAGTTTAGCTATAGGATCCCCACCCAACCAAAGAAATACCTGACCACACCATGTGACCATAAACTAGCCTGATTATAGTAGACTTACATAACAAAAACTAGCTGACTAGTCATTCAGCCAACCCACCAACCGCTGATTTTGCTGATCATGAAACTATGCAATCTGCTGTGAGTTCTATTAAATGACCCAGTCATTAAATGACCCGGTTCAGACTAACCGACTGACCTGTATGAAGGAGCTGAAGCGCTGGTCTTTCTTCTGTTTGCTTTTGATGAGCTCCAAGGCAAACGGCTGATTGCTGCAGTACATGCCTGCTGCCCTCTTGATCTTCTCCTCCTCTTCCCCATTGAACTGTGAGGAAAAAATGGAGTAAGTATAAAAGTTCCATGCTAGAAAATTTGATGTCACTGTAGCTTCAGGCCTCTCAAAGCTGGTCATTTATAGTTATACCGAGCTAAAGCTGGTTTAAGTGGTTCATAAGTCAACTTGAAAAGACCACCTCAGTTGATGGCCAAACAAATTCTTCACTGTTCCCTCAGAGATGGCAAGATGCTAGAAACTGCTAAGCAACAGTATACTTGCTTCGAGTAGTGCTTAAGTGTATTTGTGACAGATATATGTATATATGTGACAGAAAAGATGTTTGCACTAAAATACTTGGACCCTCTAGGTTGGCTATTAGACTATTGTTGAGGACCAATGGCAGTTAAGTGTTCATACATGCTTGAGGTATACCGAGGCCTTTGGACTAGTATTTGTTATTTAATGTCTTCCAGTCTTACCCAGGACAGCAGTTCATCTCCTATGGAGTCAATGACAGCTGCTTCATTCTTCTTCCGAATGGCCGTCATTTGTTCTGTTAAGGACACTGTTGTGGAAAGAGATAGAAGAACAGTTTGTTTCTAAGCTCTTCACGGTTTAGAAGGTTTGTGAAGTTCTAAAGATATTTACCATGCAACTGAACAATCTCCTCCAGATTGGTGAAGATGTTTTTAATGTCTGCTGGAGGCAGGATGTTCTCTCTGGTCAGCGGCTGGTAAAACACATTATCCAGAACCTTCAGCATCCTAACATGTGCTCTCTCAGTGTAGAACAGCTCTGTGGAGTCAATAACCAGGAAGAGTGTAAGAGGAGCTTATGCAGAACAGAAATGGTTCTTTTGCAGGGTAAATGATAAAAGGGTAAATGATATGCCACACAGTGGTAGGTGTAATCATGGAATTGAAAAGCACTGCTTTATGTATTTTTGTGATCCCATTGTCTGTACAGTTGTTGTTTTTTTAAAGCTAAACTGTATTTAACTTAACATTGGGCCTTAAAATGTGCAGCCTTCTGAAAACAATTGCAAAATAAGCAGAGCAAAGAGATTATAGGAACATGTCCCTGATATGTAATCACCAAATCTACATCAGGCAAACTATTGTCTGCATTGACTCTCTGTAAATGAGTGAGTGTATGTGACTCACCGTTGATGACTTCCTGTCTCTTGATTTCCTGAGGGCTGAGTGTGGACAGAACATCTCTGCTCACCAGCATCTGCCAGTTTGGATGCTCCAGCTCCACCTCAGCACCCTGATCATCTTCACTCTGAACGTCTCCAAAGACAAACAGCTCCAACCTTCTGCACATCAACAACAAATTCACATCACTACTGGTTTATATTTATAACTAACAGTAGTAGTAAAGTTTGTAAAAAAAACTTATGTTGACTTGAGAAGGCCTAGTGTAAAACTTTTAGGAAGCTAAAATTGTAGTAATTTTTAAAGCTTAAAGGTTTAAGGATAGATTATCATGATGCTAGCAAGCTTTAACATGATGCTAACAGATTTTAGCCTAATGCTAGCATGTCTTAGCAAGTTATTGAAATGGTTTTGCACAAAATGTAGCCCAATGTTTATGGAATTCTTTGCCCACTTTCTCATATGCTCAGAAATGTTATTACATTGTGTAATATAAACATCAAACTTTAAAGGCTAATATTGATATTGGCTTTAAAAATCCCATGTCAGTCAACCATTAGAACAGAGACCACTTACTTCCTGTCAGGCCTGGGGGTGCCAGTGTCCTGTGTCCTGTGAGATAAATCACATTTCAGTTACCTAACAGCTCTAAAACTGCCATTAATCCTAAAATCCGTGACTCATCAGCATTACTCCAGTCATAAGGCAACAGCTTCTCACGGCTCACTTTCATTCCCTGTTCCAATAAGATCTTTGTTTGAGATGACATAAGTGTGTTTTCACCACAGAAACAGAGGGAACATAAATAGCTGTGAGGTCTGTGGTGTGGCCGCTAAGCAATAGACTAAACTAGAATAGATAAACTGTCTGATTCTGAAACAGTGGTTTCTGCTGGAATTTCTAATGCAGAAAAACATTTGTTTCAGCAATGCAAAAACGCATTGGGGTGAGGATATGCCAGTATTTATAAATTACATATGATAACAAGCAAATTACAAGCTAACTTTAAAGACACAAGGGCTTTATTCGCAGGATTTTCTGTTGCTGCAGATTATGTAGTAACACAGTGCTGCTATTGAATAACAGCACTACTGTATCAGTAATGTTGACGCATTATTAATACAGCTCATAACTAATCTAACATTTGCTGTGTTTGCTGGATGGTGATTGACTCACTTCTCCATCTCAGACTCCTCCTCCTGTAGATGTTCTAGAATCGTGGGGCTGGAGTCAAAGGGAGTGGTTGAAGAGTTGGAGTCAGGCAGGTCTCCTGAGGTAACGCCGTCTCCCAGTCTGGTCAGTGGTGAAGACGAAACGGCACCTAATCCACAGCCAGATATACAATCATGTCAAAGCAAGAAAAGCTCTACAACTCCTAAAATTACCCTTTGCTGTTTATTCATATTTTAATTAACAATGCTATTAAAACACCCAATAAAAACCCTCTGAAAACACTAAAACTATTAGGCCACCTTGGAAAAAGGTGAATTTGAAGCAAAACAGGCCAGTAATTTTAGGGAAAAGGTCTAGTCAGGAGCTGAGGTATGTCCCTGATAATCGGAGGAACATTGTCAGATGCTGAACTCAAGCAAAATAAAAAAAGGAGTAAATTAAAAATATATGTATATTAAATATGAAAAATAAGTGGACATATGGAATGAGGCATTGGAAGAAGATTTCAGGGCAAGGTAGCAAATGAGATGAAAGAGAGCAAGAAAATGAAATCATCTGGAAAAGAAAACCTGAATAGGGGTGACAGGAACAATCTATATTTAGCAGAGGGTCTCTCACCAGTCTCAACCTCTCGGCTTATGTTGTTTATGCCTTGTGTCGCTGAGGCACTGTGAGGAGGTGACACGAGCGGGAAAACTGTGCCATCTGAGCCCTCACTGGACTGACTCCCCCGCATGGGAGGGGACGACCCATCTGCCTGCTCCGCCATGCCCAACGGCAGCTGAGGCTTCTGAAGGCGCTGCCTGGCCTCTGGACCTTTGTTCTCTGCTCAGAGAAAGAGTGATTATTTGAACTTGTGGATTCTCGTTAACTCTAAAAGGTGTGTAAAATGTTAGCCTGGTTCAGTCAACACCTCACTAGCTGCCTTTTATTTCTACTAATTACCTACATGGCCCTGACTGGTTTATCGTTGGCACTTGTCCCATGTCTAGTTCAGCTTGATTGCTTTTTTATAAAAATTGACAAGAATAAAAAAATTTATTTTGTTTTACGTTTTATAATTATCATATATTCTGTGCCCTTATTTTCAATGTATGTAAAGCTGCTTTGAAACAATGTAACATTGTAAATGACTACACTAATGGTTTTCAACATAGTGCCCCTGTAGTCTGCATTGGTTCTATAGAGTAACTTAATCTCTTAAATATCCTAAAGATTTGTCAACAATGTGTTAATAAAGCTCTGTGGATTATTCTCTGATTGGCCATGAGGAAGAATGTTTTTGATGATTGCTTTAGACTGGCAGCTGCTAACACTCAAACATACATGAATCTATACAGTTAAAATATATTTATCTTAAGTGGCTGCTATTGCAAAGAATATTGTATGCGTGAGGACATGAACTTTGTCCCCTTTAGAGATTTATTTATGATGCTTTTCCACACTCTTCCTGTAACTGTACTTTATGCAAATGACCTCTAATTACTACCTAAATTTGTATGTGAACTGTGTAACCACACCAATACTAAATACTGTATTGGAATTGCTTAACAACTGTAGATGGTCATGCATCTTTATTTTCTATTATAATTATTTGACTTTCATAAGTATCTGGATGGTCTGTGGGGCTTTGAACTTTTCAGGTGTTTAAAGAGTAATTGTACATAACAGATCAAACCCCTATTTTAAAATGAATCATCACAATTTTTTATTAAATGAATCACTTACGTAAGATCGCATCAGTCCTGCTCGGTCGTCTTGGAAGAAAGACACCAGGTATTCTTGGTTTCTTTGGTTTCTCCTCACTTCCATCTTTCTCAGGTTTTATGCTCTTCTGTTTGAGGCACACAAAGACACATTGTTTGCTTTCAGTAGCTTCAAGCAGTTTCATGCAGACAGAGTGAATATATGGCTCAGAGTCTATACCTTTATTTTTGGGAAAAGGTTCATTAGCTTGGGCTTGTGCTCCAGCCCTCGTGACTCCTTCACTCTCACACCCAACTGCTTCATATATGACAGTATCACAAACTGAATAGTGCTACTGCAAGAGAGATAGAAGTACAATGTTTCACTGCAAAGTGTCAAATGCACAGAAAGAAGCTGAAGAAAACATGGGTGTTTCATGTCTGTGTAAAACTTGCTGCCACAATGCTAAGTCGTTTTTGCTATTTACTGTTTTGCCAGTGCATTGCTATGAAGTTGCTAAGATGCTTTGAGTGTTTTCTAGCTAGTTGTTAAGGCGTTCTGAGTGTTTTCAGATGGTTACTATGACCGAAATCAAAAATGTCAGCCCTCCTGTGATATTATGGTTATTGGATAAGTGTTTCATTTAATGTAAGTTTGTGTGAACTTAAGTTTCTATTAATGTATAGGTTAGCCAACAATGTCCAAATAATTTTAAAAATGAAAAGATTTGGGGTATCATTCATGCATGAAGCACAAAATAAAATAGTCCTGCACTCTTCTAATGCAGATATGTTAGTGAAGTTATCAGCTGTCACTTCCTACAGGGGGCGCAAGCGCTCGCTTCAGTCCAGTCGGCACTTCCTAACAGAGTGCAGAAAATTGTACTGACAGCTACGTCCCCAGCTGAAGAAATTACAAAGCTGTTCTCACCATCGCTTACAAGCCAAACAGATGACTTGAGCAATGCGTAACTGTGTTCAGTGCCAGAGCAAAAAAATAACCCTTACAAGCTTCTGTCAGAAGCTCCATGAGGTTCTACTCTCTCCAGTGCCATCTGGGCAGACACACAACTTCCAGTCCCTGCTGTTGCAGCCCATATGGGCTCCTGACTGATCATTAGCTGCAGTCACTACTCACCATTCTTAAGACTGCAGCTCAAGTATAGTTGTGTGTGACATTTTTATCTGTTTTAGCTGTTTAAATTTGGAATATTTTGTATCACATATTGGTATTACAGCTGTAGTGGATTGTAAACTCCATGACACAGAATGTTTTTCATATTTATTGTATTTTTATGCCCTCTGTTAGTTACTTTTTAAGTTAGCATTTTTAAGACTTTTGTAGTATTATCATGGTACACATCCGACAACATTTTGCAAGCATAGGCACTAACTAACTGCTTAATAGGAAATAATCCTCTGGTCACTAGATTTGTGTGTGTCATTAGATTTAGAGACTGGTCAGCGTTTTAAGGATTAATCTCAGCGTGACATCATGCTTTGGTTGCGAGGGAAGAGCACTTGAAAATTCCCCTTACCACTTATCTTCCTCTGAGGCCTGTGGCATCAATCTGAAACAAAACACAAATACCCATTTACAGTGCAGTGCAGTATTACACAATACTTTCAGTATTTCTGAGTTGTGTAAATGTTACATAACCAATCTGGTGCAGTCATGAAACGTTCATAATATTAATCACTATGTTTATTATTATTATCATAATTATAACTGTATTAGTCTGCATTCAATTTTAATCTTAGTCTGATTTTGCATTATTGTACAAAACTGTGCCTTTAATGTGCTTGGTAATGTGAATAGCTGATGGCTGTTATATAATAAACAGGTTGTATGTCAACCCGGTTACCATCATAACTATCTTTTAGTTATGATGTGAATATCTTATTTTATCCATCTTTAAGGAAGTAAATTCTCTTCTTCAGCAAGTGACAATTAAATGCTTTACTTTTTCAAAAATATTTTTTCTATTATTTATAGAGCAGCTTAAACTGTTGGTAACACTTTACTAACACTTTAAAACAAGAACTGTATAAAGACTTGTTATTGTGTCAACGCTGTTTCCTTTCTGAATGTATACTGCAAGTCCCAACAAATATCAAAACACAAACAAATGAACACCGCCCTAAACGACATTGAAACTAGTGTGTGTAACTGTGCTGCGTTTGAAAACAAACTTTCACAAAGTATGAGGGAAACAATGAAGCTGTCGAGAGAGGTGACATCATCTTCACTACAATGGCGCAAAATGTATCCAGACAAATATTTGAAGCCAAACATAGAATGTCTTGAATATCACTGCTAATGTTACAAATCAAAAAGCAAAAGCATTTAAAAATGACAAAACATTACAGTATTACAAATACAAACTATATCCCATTAAATGGTAAAACAATCGCTTTACCAGTCAAAATCAATTTAAAGGTCATTTGAACATATTCTGTCTCAGCAGCACAACTATAGTTAATGAACTACATCCGAGGCTATTTTGCTGGGCCACCTGTATGAACCTCAGAGCGAATGACTTACACGTTTGCTACAAATCACCTTGAGAACAGGTGCATAAAAGCCTTGGGAAACACTTACAATACTTGCTCTATCATAGAGATGATGTGATCTGCACATGACCGCTCCTTTTCCAGAGCCACCCTGTCTCTCATTCTCTCAGTGTCCAGTCGGGTCAGCTCCGCTTCAGCCAGCGTCAGACCCATACTGCGCTTATGCCTGAAACACACACACACGCACACAAACACAAATAAGCTTGTGTATAGAACACACTGGATAAAAGAGCTGACAGGAAGGGTGAAAACACCTTATTTGCTAGATACACTAATGTTTGCCTTACGCAGTCATACAGTGTGTCTGTGTGTTTTAGGTGAGCTTCTCACCTGAAGTCTTCCAGGTTTTTCTGGATGTCAGGTAGAAGCGTGTCCTGAAGCTGCTGCACGTATTGTCTGTGGATGTCCTCTGAGATGGGCTCTGGCCGCTTTCGTTCGGCGTTATTGAAGTGTGCAGTCCTCTCTACAGTCACACACATTAATGTTGTGCTTGTCAGTTATGTGGGACTTAAGAACACCACATTACCCAAGCAGAACATGCTCTTCATGTTAATTACTTGTTAGTTTTAAATAATGTAATATTTGGTCAAGCCTCTGGAACAGACTTGAGGTTTTTGGTAGGGACAGGGATTGGCTAATGATTTGTTAACAGTAATATTGTTTTAACACCAACAAAGTATTTATATGAGATTTGGCAAAGTAAACAAGAGATATTGTAGTCCATTTATGCCACAATAAAGTGATTAAGGAGATTTCAGATGTACAAATCTCAGACGTAGAAAGCATGTTTATTTAGTGGTCTAAACTTACCCAGGTCAGCTATAATATATTCAGGCACTGTTACTTTCAAGCTCTGTTCAAAACAGAAACAAAAAACATGGAGCTCTTAGTCAGAGGAACATTTACAACAGTCCAAACAAGCTGAGATGTTTGTAAGGTTCCTCACAGCAGTTTTGTCTGTAATGAAGGTCTCCATGAGGACTCGCCTTGTTTCTTTGGAGCTGGTCTGCTTGTAGAGTTCAGCGCAGAGGTAGCACAACTGCAGAGTGAGAAGATGAGAGGATTGATGCTTTCTGACACCAGAAACATACTTCATTACCAGCAGGTACAACATATTAAACTGTGGGTAAATCTTCTCACCAGTGGTGCTGGGTCAAACTGAGAGACCACATGATGAATGAAAGCTGCCAGATGAGCAGGCCGTGACTTCAGAAGCTCTATGCTCTGAAAACAGCTACACTGGCCATTCATCTAATGACAGAGAGCAGAATTATTCATGGTATAAACAATAAGACTTGTTTCACACCACAATGAAGATTGGCTTTAAAACTTTTTATGTAGTAAATATGGGATTTGGGTTCAGTTCATGACATTTGCTTTTAAGAAAATCCAAAATGCCTGACTTCCTGTTGGGCAGACCTCATTACAAAAGTACAGAAGTTGTTTGGGTTGACATTAACATTATGTATACCAGGGTTCATACTGATTTATGTGATTATCATAATTTTATGCATTATTCACCATAATTTTTCTTCCCTGTACCCTGTTCCCCGCCCATGTGCCAGCCTTTGCCCCGCCCTTACAGCCTATGATTCAAGGGTACTGCCAAATTTTTTTAAAGCATGTTATAAAACATTAAAACAAGAAATAAAAACAATAATAATAATCCTAAGAAAAAAAATAAACAATAGGGGCCTTCGCACTTTCAGTGCTTAAACCCTATAAAGACACAGGGATGCCATAACAAAGACACAGTCGCCCTTACCTGTTCCTGCTCAGTGTCAAAATCATCATCCTCTGCACCAATAATCTGAGGGGGCAGACGGGAGGAGGGGCTCCCCACATTTGACTGAGAATCCTAAACAAGATTTGAAGACTTCCTGCATTAAACTCATAAACTACTAATGAAGCCATGAGTTGAAGAGGTCACTCACTAAGTCGTGTGTTTCTTCAGCGTCCTGTAAAGGGTAGGAGTTAAGGCTGTCACGAGGTGTGGTCTTTGGACTGTGGCAGGGGGTCTCTGGGGCAGGACTTGGAGTGAGCTGCACAGACAGATTAGAAACACTTCAATTAAGAATCCCATCAACAAGGTTTACACCAGAGGAAGCTCAGATTTTAACTAAGCACACATGGGAAACATGGATAAGGTGGCTGATAAAGGGTGTACTAACAGGGGATGTATTATTGGTCCAGGGTGACTCTATTCCAGTATCACCCTGCCAGGAAGGAGGTCTATACAAATTTCCTCCATCCTCTACCTCTCCTTCACCTGGCCTTGGAGATAAGGAGCCATCCTACAACACACAAAATTCTCATTATGACATTATTACACCAAATGGCCCTGAAAAGATAATACAAGCTTCCAAACACAAGACCAAAAAGGCTGTTATTAATTTTCTGTCATGATGAAGCCATTTTCTTCAGCTTAGAATTTGGATGACTTGAATGACAGCAATTTGTCTATTGGAAGCCACATTTCCAATATTTGTAAAACTGCTTTTTCCACTTAAACTTTTAATATATACAAAATATATATATAAAAATATACAAAAATATCAAAACACTGACATGCTCTCTCTGTCATTTATCAAAACTTTAGTTCTTATGAAAATAGTGCAAATGTCTATACAACAATAGCAATGCTTTGGGAACCACGGTTATGAATGAATGTTTAAACAAACACAAAACTAACCACATGACATTGCTAAAATGACAAAACTTTCACTATTTCAGACACAAAAGGACAATATGGAATTACATACGCTGAATAAGATAGGACAGAGTGTGTGTGTGTGTATGTTTGAGTACCTGTCCACTGTGTGTGTGTGTGTGTGTGTACCTGTCCAGTGGCCTTGTTGAGTTGCTCCTGGAGCTGTGGAATGTGCTTCTTGGCCTCCTGGATTTCCTTCAGTAGTTTAGCTGTGGGGTTCCTGCTGTAATCCTCCGTCATGGCCTGAAATTTACACCAATAACATGGATTCTGATCAAACCTCACATAAGATTTGAGTACTGACATTTTACTCGTTATAGAGGATGTGAGACTGAACTGTCAGTCCAGTGACGTGGTTGATGGGTGATGTCAGATTACATTAATAGTGTCACTTCTGCATATTAAAGTTCCTTCCCATGATTCCACACTGTATGTGTGATTAATATAGCAACATTTCGTAGTTCACAGTTTTTGGGCCGAGTGTTCCTGATTTTAGTGCTTTTTATGTAAAAGAGTTGATTTTAGTCCCTTTTTGTAACTGGTTTGTAACCAGTTTGAACTGGTGATCTGAGGTGAGCGACTGAGCTCTTACCCATACGGACAGAGGGATGGGTTTGCGCTCTGACAGGCTGGGGGACGAGGCGTAACATTCTGGGCCGATAGACCCTGGGGAGTGAGGGGAGGTGAGCGGGGAGAGAGACCCTTCCTCCCCCTCGCCGTCCGATAGGGGGATCTGTGGCAGCCCTGGTGGTCTCCCCAGCACAGTCAGGGCCACGTAGGAACCCGCTGTATACATACACAGAAACACAAATAAGAGACTTATGGGACATCTGTACATTAAAACAACCAATGGGATAGTATTATATGTCAAATGTGAATGAAAGAACAAATAAAGAACAGGTTACTTACATTTTATTAGTTTTACGACTTCTACATGATTTGAATGCGTTACTAACGTCCCGTTGACCTGTATTTAAAAAAAATATATTAATATAAATCAAAATTAAAACAATAGATGTTATCCGACACATCAGAATACTAACACAGGACAATCTAAGTACTGTATCTATGTATCTTAACTTTACTGCCAAATCTGTGGTTTGTGAACTTACGTAACTTTTTAACCTTAGATGCTTAAAATTAGTTTTGTAGACAAGAAAAATTTATTTGAACCAGAAAGTAAATAAAAAACAGCAAATAAGCACAAAAAGTGAAATGCTCTTTAAATCTGGTAGCTATGATAATACTGTAGCACTCCAGGATGCATCATGAAGTTGGTTGAGACAACATCCAGAGCGCTAATCTAGATTCCAGACACTCCAGATTGGGACCAATAACAGATTGGGACCAATAACAGAATGTGACAGAAGCCAGTTAGCATTGGTCATAATTTGTAAATGGAAAGGATGACAGTAAACAATTTAGAATGTACACATGCTGTATACAGCTGATAAGAAACTATAAATCTGCTTAGAAAACCGTATTCACTGAGCTCATTTAGGATTAATGAAAGAAGGCCGCTTAATGCATCCAATTTATTTGAATGTTATAATTATGATTTCTCAACTAATCCTGAAGGACTAGCAGTGCAGCAAACATACAGCAATATTTTCATTTGTCCAGCAGGTGGCATAACAAGGGACCGGAGACATCCTGTTGACATCAGGTGAGTCTGTCTGGACCCTGTCTGTGTACTGTTGCCTGAGGCTTAAAGACACAAGCTCCAGTATCAGTTGCTAGGGCCGGTCAGACAGGCTGTGCTGTTGTGACCATTTACATACAAATCTATTCCACAGATTTAAACGTCTGAGTATCTTTATGGTGGAAAGTCTGATGTTTGTCACCTTTATGATCCGGTCACCAGTCTGAACGCCAGCACGCATGGCAGCTCCATCTAAGAAGAGGAAAAGCGAATGAGTGAAAGTACATTATTCTGTACAGTTGCCTAGATGTAGGCTCAAACCATAAAGCATTGCAATATAATGTAATACCATGTTTTTTGACATGGTACCACAGCAATATCATGTTCTATGGCAATATCATGGTATTCTTTGAAGTCATTTGTGGTGCTACATAAATGCAATTGTATATGAATACTGTAATCATTCAGTACCATAGTATGGATTAAACTACTATGGTAGCAATTTTGCACCATTGCAGTACCATGCAACTGCCATAGTACAGTGAAAAGGGTAAATAGCATAATTACACTAACAGCAAAATTGCACTGCGGTTACCAGAAAAAGCAATCGTGTATTTAGCATGTTAGCGCTTTAATCATCCTGCACTGAAGTATGTATAATGTCAGTCATAAGGATGATTTATGGATGTTACAGATTGACTAACAAAGGCAACACAAAACAGTGCTTGTGTCTTTCTTACCCTCTTTCACAAGCTGAACAAACACAGGGTTATCTCCACTCACTGTCAGCCCAAAGCCATTCTCATCTTTCTGGATGATAACACAACGCTGAACAAGCCCTGAGAGAGAGACAGGGAGAGAGAGAGAGAGAGAGAGAGAGAGAGAGAGAGAGGGACAGAGTGTGTGAGTAAGAGAGACAGGGAGGGAGAGAGAGAGAGAGAGAGAGAGAAAGGGAGAGGGGGGGGCGAAAAGATGGAGTGAACAGAAGAAATGATGGGGACTCCATAAGTACCTCTCAAGAAGACAGATAAAGAGTGTGTTTCTACACTGGATGTGTATGTGAACTCACTAAATCTGATTTCCTAAAAGGCCTTAAGCAAGTCATGAGTCACAAACAAGCTTCTGAACTGACTGTCAAATGACTTTTGGCAAACCTGTGGCAAAGCTGGCCTCAATTAAAGTATAAGTATACTCAGGAAGAGATTTTGTATTGGTTATCAACCAGAAACAACATTCACAGCTGTTTTTATCAGTTCCATTTAAAACAAATGTGTTACAAAAACAAAAACAAATTAATATTCACATATTAAATTTAATGCAAAACTTAGACAGGGCATGGTGACACCAGTGGTTTCAGAGCAGGAAACTATTTTATTAAAATGAAAGATTATGAATTGCTATGATTATGAGTTTTTGAGGTAAAATCTGAATACAGAAACCATAAAAAAACATCTGATATCAAACGCTGTATCTAACAGACCAGATAAAATCTTCAATTTTTTTATGGTATGAATCATTATAATACGAGTCATTCTGTTTAAACCCAACCAGAGGTCCCTGGTTCAAATGTTTGATTTTTTACAGAACCAAGACCAACAATAAAAAAACATTTGTATTTTTATGTATAATGTAACAGACATTGCTAGATACATTAGAATAAACTTTACACTTCAGCAATCCTTGTTGCATTATAAGCCAATGGTGGCAGTTTAAACTGAGGGGAAAAGCCATTGTCTTCTATTCACAATTTTTTAAGATAGTGTTTCTTTTAAATTCTTGTGCTTAATCAACTTTTTTTGGACTCAATGAATCTTAGCATACAACTCTTCTGCTCACTATCCACTTTGAACAAGTAGTTCTATCAGGGGAAAATGTGCTAAGCACAAAAACAGCAGATAACAGACAACACCCATTTACCAAATTTAACACATTTTATCCACGACCTGCTTCCTTTTCCTTCTGATCAATTTATAAAACGATGAGTCAGACACCTCAGACCCACATCCTCAATGAGATTTTCCTCTGTTCACTGCACAGCTGTGAATCTCAGGCAGGAAGAGAAAGAGGGATTACGTGTGACCATGTCCAGAGTTCATGGGATGGGCCCCCCAACATAATGCCATAACCAGACAGCTAAAATGACATCAAGTCCAGAGCAACGTGTTAAACTGCTGCACTGCATGGCAACATGCGTTGATCACTTGAGTTATAAGAAGTTAATCCTAAACAGATTACAAATTCAAATCCTTGTTTGAAAGACAACTGTTAGCATGTGAATTGTTAGCAAAGCCAACTCACATAGAACCAAATATCAAAATGAAAACTAGCATCACGACCAAGCTTTTATCAGCTATAGCTATTAAGCTATAGGTATTTGTTCCCTAACATTTACATTTATTGTTTATATTAAAAAAAAACTATTAAACACTTTGTCCTAAGAGTCAACAAGCAAAGTCTATGTGGACAGTGCAGTCTGTTGCTAAAGCTTTACTTCTGACGAAACACGTTTTTGCAGGCAACATATAAAACTGCATTATACTACAGCAGATACCAGTGAACCATTTTATAGAAATGCTCTAAAATTCAATGTAAATTCAATGGATATGGACAATGGACAATTGTCCGCTCACAACTAAGGATGTTTGCTATTGAAGGGCTTACAACGGTTTGAGTTCTTCTTGTGCCATTAGCCAATCAGCATTACAATGCCAATAATCACATGACATTTACACGTCAAGTGATTGGTTTAAAACCTCGCTTTAGAACGGAATTTCCATGCGCAAAAAGGAGATTGCAGACTTCAAGGGAGATCCTGCACCAGCTGCAATTGAGAAGAATGGGAATGCTAACAGATGACTTTTTCCGGGCATTATAAATCTGCTTGTCTGTTCAGGTATGCAAACCACTTTTGATGTGAACAGACCTTAAGGGTTGGAGTGCCGAGTCTGATTCATGAAGCAGTTATTCAAGTTGTTGCCAAAAAGTCAGTGTTAAGTGTTTAAACAAGGTGCTACTCTAGCATTTAAATGATGATTGACATCACTGTGGCCCCTCTGATGTCACTGAGCTTGACATGTTCCTGGTGCAGGTTTTTAGCAACAGAAGCAGTCTAACAGCAGCTGTTATACACGTTAGGTTTGCATTTAATCTCACAGCCCAAAATAATTCACAAAGATGCAGTGTACTGCTGAAACGGCTGTAACAATACAAATATACGCATTAGGTTATTGGTATATATCACTAATTATGGATGCAAACACTGAAACACTGAGAGTTCTGCTGAATGAACGCATGAGAGAAGAACATAAAGACAGAAAACTGTATGTGAAAAGATGATAGAGATTTAAAAAAAGAGAAAGTGAAAAAGAAAGGAAAGATGCATTATTTAGAAGTTTTTAGATGAAGCACTTACCTGTGGAGTCAAATTCATGCAGGGGGAGGACTGATGCCTTGTCACTTTTAGGCTTCTTGTCTGGGGGGTGGTCCTTACTGAGAATACTTCCTGTCCTGCACACACACACACACACACGGGAAACAGTCACCATCAATGACACATCAAGCTCTTCTTATCCAACAGCGCACAAAAACTAAACAGGAAATGTGGATCCACTTACAAAAGGTCACACTCACGCCCTCTGCCAAAAAACAGGCCCAGAGAGAGCAGACAAAACATTTCTGACCAACACAATACAATCTACGGTTCTCTGGGAAATCAATGATTCATTACAAACAGTGAACATAACACCCTAACAGTTTGTGGAACAGTGTTTTCATTGCCAGCATCAAAAGCCAGTTTTATGGCAAGTTCAAAACTGTCTAAAATATAAGCGGCTATCATTGGGCAAATAAGCTGATAAGAAGCACCTTTTTAAAAACATACGTTTATAATACATTCCTAATCAAGACCTTGCTGAATAAAACAGTTGCCTAGTTACATTATAAGCAAAACAATCCAAAATTGAGAGAAAGAAGCTTTTATTTACTTTGTGAGCATAAAAACACATTACAAATAAAGAGGATACAGATTGAGTTTCATATTACATAAAGCCTGAGGTTAATGCTGTGAATCTGAGCATTTAATTTCAACGGTGTCATGTTTATATCAGCAACAACATCAGTGTTGTGTCTACCCTCAACCTGCCCTTATCAGTGTGTAAAGACATCCACCATTAGCCGTCTGCCTGGCTGCTGTTTTTCTCACTTAATGAGGGCGTTTGTTTGCTGTTGAAAGAAGAGAGCAAAAGGAGGCACTGCACTCACCTGCTCGCTTTTTTGGGAAACCTGGAAAACAAACAGAATAGTTTTAAGAAAGGGGAGAAGATGTAAATGCTAATATGTAAGTTCACAGATGTCTCCACCTTTAATTAGCTCTCATTTACATAACGTGTTTTAAATCTAGTGTGTATTGTGATGGTCGTGTTGCATAATGTATTTTTCGACTTTCCATCTCCCTAAACTTTCCCCTACCCCATGTGTTGCTCATAATCTGTTTGGTGCGTCTTGCCAAAGCCTTCATGTACCAGAATCAGTCTGCTGTAAGTTCTCCCTAGTGACCTACGCTTACCCTGTCAAACTTGAGTTTGCTTTCAAAACACTAGACTGGAGTCACACAAAACAGATTGTATAAGACAGGCCAAGTTTGCGCATAAGTATCCTTTATAATATAAATAACTAAAAAAGACATGAAAGAAAGAAATGCTTAAACAGCAACAACTGTGCTGTTTTGATTCATAGACTGGAAAAGAAGCTAAATTTTCTAAATTTACATTTTCTAGGCTATTTATGGTCATTATCTGGTCCAACTTAGTCTAGATGGCTGATTTTCTTGATTGTGATACTTGTTTTGACCTAGTAGATGTATTTGCTAGATTTGTTTTTTAGAACTTGAAAAATGAACAATTTTACTAGTGACGTCTATTGCGATGGTAGACCGCCTATTAACACCCTAAATCTCTTTTTTAGCAGAGATTTCTGCCCTCACATGACTTGCATCAAACACAATTGTTTCCATTTTCACATGCATCAGATTCTCACGAGACAGATTATTTTGTTTATGCGTCAGTCTTCAACATGACGGGCCCTTGAGTTCGATCATAGAAATAAACTCTGCAGCCCAACACGCAATAACTGCAGTATCTCATCAGAGAGTGGACCTCTCTCAGAAGAACTCTCTACAGAAATAGCTCAGACATCTCATCCTCCCTCCCTCTTAGCTCCTTCCGCGGGTGGTTTTTGTTTTTGTTGCTGTTCCTTCCCCTCCACAATAGAGCTCTGCGCGGGAACAATGGCTTTCACGTCAGAGCTAGCCCATTACACAGCAGCCCTGTGGGTCTGATTCCGGGAAACAAAAAGGGCTTCTGGCAGGGTCTCCCGTTTCCTGAATGTGTGAATGGGGG
The DNA here is from genome assembly GCA_036877545.1 of Yasuhikotakia modesta. Taxonomy (NCBI): domain Eukaryota; kingdom Metazoa; phylum Chordata; class Actinopteri; order Cypriniformes; family Botiidae; genus Yasuhikotakia; species Yasuhikotakia modesta. The sequence continues at coordinate 88,687 of JBAJNP010000268.1, read as the reverse complement.
GTGTTTGGTATATGGGGTGGGTCAGAGTGAAGGCAGGAGGCTGAACTGGGCTAAAATAAAATTTATCTGGGCTTTGCTTAACATTTTTCTCTGTCAAATCAAGGCTTCTATTTCTGTGAGAAACTGTTACACTTTTGGTGGTCAACAAACAAATCACAGCTTAAATATTTTTAATAGCTACCAATCCGACAATCTAAGTCAGATAAAATTGTTCACTCAGATAAAATTGTTCACTCAGATTAAAGGAGATAAAATAGATTCACCCAGTGCTTTTGGATTTGACAAAAGGGGAAAATCTGTAATCATCTTGTGGACTTTTGTGTAAACAAGATTTTAATAATCTAGTGCACAAAGGATTCACAAAGAATTAGGACCATCAGCATACTATAAAAAACTTTTTATATGACAATTTAGGATATTTCCCACAAATTACCATGACTTTAATGCAAAATATACATATGTGCATATAAATTTACATATATATATATAAAATATACACATATGCAAATACTCAGAATTACCAACAAAGGGTACCATAACATGAACTTACAATTCAATACTGTACTTAACAAATATGCTTAATTGTTAAAAACATCTTGTTTGTATTTTTTAATAGTCCTTAACCTGATATATATACATATGTTATATGCAGATATTTTGTAATATGTTGGGGTGAAAAATACCATGAACATTTTGTGAAAACATTTTTCATGTTTTCACAAGATTGCCTCACTAAACCATCTAATTAAGTTGCATTCTTTGGCCCAGCAAAACAAGACATCCAGTGGCAGCATAGCAAACATCAAAAAGTATTTTGACATACTTAGACACACAGATCTAGCTTTGATTGTTATAAAAAACACACATCTGACAGAGTATGCAGTGTTCAGAACATCACAAACCTGTTACACAACCTGTAAAAGCCCTTGTATCCTGTTTGTGTAAAAAATGTACATAACAATGGCTGCATATGCACCTGGTGCATTGTGATTGGTCATAAAACATCCAAGAACCAATGACATTTGGTGTCTTGCACGCACAAGCATAAATTCGAAGGGATGTGTCAACATTTTCTATGAATAATGTGAATAATGACACCAAGCCATCATGTAACTTCAGAGGACTTGAAGTATAGCACATGAGGCATATAAACCATTTTAACTGTGCTTTACTGTCTTTTTTAGCCTGAAAGCCTCTGGCCACAGGATCTATGATTATTCTGCAGTTGTGTTCTATGGGATAAAGAGTCAGATTTAGACTGACACAAGGATGGGTAAATTACTCTTTTACCCTCAGCACTTGAAGGCACTCATGTCATACAACCCTTTCAGATTAACCGAAATTCAACAAGTACTGATCCCTAATGAGTCAAACAGCAAAGGAATCCCAGGCCCATCTCTCAAAGAAACACTGTGCAAACTGTATTTAAAACAGAGAAACAATGTAAAAGGGCCAGTTTCCAGCTCTAATCCACCTCACGCCTTGAAAAATGCAACTTGAATGGACGTAGACGCTGTAAGAAGAAGGGCGGGGCATGTAAGAAAGAGACGGGATAAGAAACTGTCAACTGTCAGTCACCGCCCTAAACATCAGCAAAAAATGATGTTTTTCACTGGTAAAGTTAGAGTACAACAAACTACATTACTATGTTTTTCCATAAAATACTATTTATTTTGTTATATTTTATATATATATTTATATTAGATCAATAAATTCTGGATAAATGCCATTACAGGACTATACATTTGAAGCAACAGCAGTGTTGCAGAATTAACTAAACTTAATACAATGAATAGTTACAAGAAAACTCATGTAAAACTGAAAGTAAAATATGAGTTACCGTATTTGAGAAGATGCAAGTGTCCTTGGGACATTGCACAGCATCCTAGACGCAAACCCTTCATGAGCAAGGTTGACTTATTCACCTATTTCCAACTCTTGAAGCTTTTCCCAAAAAAATGATGGTGTATACAAACATTTTGGATGTGTGTGTGAACCAACCGTCCACAGCCAGAGTCCAGCCCTGACAGCATCACTGTGGAAACCATGCAAAGCACCAACACCACAGAAACAAGCACCAACACCTCCGGCCCATCAAACCCTCTCTCAACATCTCAGAAAATGTTCTTTAGTGTTTCATGACTGTTTATTCCTTAACAATGGCAGCAGATTTGTAATATAATGCTGTTGTAATGGAGGGAATAACGATTAAGCAAAGCTGCTCTAAGCACCTAATTTATCTTTAATTTAATGAACAACATTGGCTACTGGAATCTTTGAGGGTTTCTCATAATATCTGAAATGATTTGAGCACCTTTGCCTCTGTAAGCTTTTAAGCTTGTTAGCGTGAGACTGGACTCAAACTTCATCAATGCATCCCATAACATGAAGCAAAACAGAAGCAACTGGTCAACATTATTTTTTACAACATGCTGATGCTAGTGCAAAGCAATAATTTCTTTAAAAGTATTGTACCACCAATTTTAGTAGTACCATAGTATTCTCTAAAGTACACTGGAATAAATGGAGCTCTGCTGGTTTAAGTCTGATCACAGCAAAACATTCCTTAAGAATATGATGTTAACAGTGACCACTTCTTCTGCCCTACTGCCCCCTTTTTCACCATCTTTCACCCTCTCAAACTGCTTGGTTTGGGCATCCTCTCCAGAGCGGTCTCGCCTTTTACCCCAATAAACCAAATGAGAGTGACAGGACGAGTGTGCTTGCGGACACACATTTCTTCACGCTATAATGTCTATTCACATTTTATTATTATTTGAAAGAGCTGGTGGGGGGCAGGGACCACTGCGCTTTAGCGAAACATACATGCATTGAAAATTGAAGGAATCTTAATCCATACAAAAATGAAAATTAATGTTGGTTTTAAGTGGTTCTAAAATAAAATCCTTTTTTAGAACCTACCCTTAAGTAGGTGCCAATGTAGGTCCTCTAAAAGGCATTCTTAGAACTAAAATAGTTCCCAGTTCCGTAAGTTCAGTAAGGGCTACGAACTTAACAAAAAGCGGGAACTTCCGCCAATAGGAACTACGAAAAGTTTCTGTGGTGTGAAAACCCCATTACAAACAGCCCCTGACAGCAGTGAAGAGACAGCAATCTTGCAGTATTTCAAACATTTCTAACATCTCAGATACACAGTGGTATGCAAGCAAAAGCAAACACACACACACACACACACAAAAGCTCTATGTAATTGTTAATGTCAAACTCATCTTACCTATGTAAGATTGGATACACTTGGATAATCACCGTTTGCACTATACAAAGTGTTGATTTATGGTAACTTAGACAAAGTGATAAAAGACTACAAGTTCTGTGCTTGTAGGAAAAATGGTCACAGACTGAAGCCATTTTCAGCTCCTTAAAAATGACAAATAAAAGTAAAAAGGAACAAAACATAACAAAAACAGACAAACATAACATAAACACAACAAAACAGAAACTGCTACCATTTTGTTTTACATATTATTCTAAGTATTCACCTTAAACTAGAAAATCTGTTTGTAAAGGCATTTGACTTAACAAGGCATATGACACTTCTACTACATATTGTGTGCAACAAATGTTAAGCAGATACAGACACAAATAAATGTAGATACTGCAGATATAGATGTGTTATATTTTAAAAAATCCTAAAAATGCACATGCCTGCAGCACAAACACATCAGATGGTGGAATCATAATTTGCCCAAAGAACAACTCCAGTCATTCCCTACTATAGGAAGGAATGAACTGTCAAAAATAATTAAATCATTAAAACCAACAACATGTATGCTAGACCCTATATCTATCCAGCCAGTTGAAGAGATGCCTGAAATTTAGGATCCACTTCCTAGTATTATTAATCTAATCTAATTAATGTCCCCAAACCTTACAAACCTGGCTGTTCAAATTCTTTTATTTGAATTTGTTTTATTTAAAAAACTTAAAAGAGTGGTGCCACACAGCTGTGTTCTTTCCAGGAAAGAAATGATAACTCTGAGAATTTCCAGACAGCATTCAGATCATATCATAGTACAATAACTGCTAGAGTCTTATTGGCTGCATCTCTTATCTAGCTCTATTCGATTTTAGGACAGCCTTTGACACTATTGACCTCAGCATTCTGTTAAATTGGCTTATGTTTGCATCAATGAAACTACACTGGCATGGTTACAATACTATATTTGACGATATATATTTTTCTGACCGATTCCAGGTTGTTGCTGTGAGTAAAAAGGTGTTGTACCAATCACAAGTTCAGTTTGGAGAACCATAGGCTCGGTGCTTGGGCCTTTACTTTTCACCCTGTACATGCTACCTCTGAGAGCAATTATTAAGTAACATAATGATGATGATGATACTCAGCTGAAGATGAATAACTTCACCAAACTAACAGAATGTATGGTCAAGTACCTGAGTGGGCTCCTTTTTTATTGAAGTCATTCACAATCACTGCAATCTGAAAATTTTGTCAGAATTCAAAACCAAGTCAGGTGGTAGATCAACCACCAGGGGGTAGATCCTTTTCATTCTTGGCACCAAAACTCTAGAACAGTTTTCCCAGTGTTGTCCGGAAGGCAGATAGACTCAACTCTTCTCGTCTAGCTTACACATATTCCTATAGATTTATTACTCAAATCACTTAAGGGATTGTTAGGCTGCATAACTAAAAAAATGGAACCAGGGACACTTCCCATAAGAACAGATGTACTGGATCCACGCTAAGTCTGTTTGTCTTTCACTTCCCCAAGGTCCTGTAGTCAACAGGATCCAGACTTTATCCAGACCAGATGGTGGGGAGACGGGATGGGACAACCCCTGAGACATATCAGTGGGAATATGATGGACTTTCTTATTTGTTTACTTACCTACCTTCAGCCCAGTTAGATTCTGCATTTTAGTTCCCTGCAATATTCACAACAATGTGATGTTATAGCTGCAATTAAAACACTATGGTTCTGTCACCATCTCTGTATATATATATATGGTCCCTGCCACTGCTGCCCTGTTGGCTTGCTTACTTACTAGGAGAATACTGACATTGGCTTGGGGTTTTGTAAACTGTTCATATTGCATTTAGCATAATGATATAATTACAGCCCTAATGACTACTATTTCACAATTTCTTTGTCTCCCATTCTCCCACACTTACGACAAATCCCTTATTCCATGCTCCTATTAAATGTTATTTTTTTCTAAGCACCATGTCCATGAAAAATGGAAAGACATTCATAATATAATCTTTCTTAATATAATACCTTTCATCTATAATGTAAATTGACTAAATGTTTCAAAGTCTCAATGACAAAGTCTGAAGTAAAAGCTGTTATAATATGCAGTCTGAATACATTACCCTCTCATAGACCACTGAATCGTTACAAGCGATGACAGGGGCATCAAAGGGCATCAAATGTGTTGTAGTTACCATCACCCAGTCAACTTTATTCATAAACCAGTTTGTTATTATATTTATTTATTATATGTTATTATATTTATTTATTATATGTGCAGTGCTATACAAATAAAACTGAAATGAATGTTACCATTAGTTAATTAGCAAACATAGATGTTAACATTAAGATTTTTAAATGGTACACTAACATAGTATAAATGTTTTAAGAATTAGAAGAGAAGGTTTTTTAAAGCTTTGTTTAGAAACAGTCACTGACTTGTGCTCATAAGTTCCTAGGGTTTTAAAATAAATATTTTTGTGGAAGAACTAATTGCTTATTTTTTATAAAATTGCATATTCTATGATTTGCATAATTGCACATATTTCACAAAATTGCATAAAACTCTTTAAAAGTTTCATCAACAGCTGCTTCCTGTCTTAGTGTTTTTAGCTAAAGGCTGAAATGTAGATACGCTGAAACCAGCTCAGATGATTGATTTAAAAAACCTCTGAATAGTCAAGAGAAGCTCTAATCAACATAATGCTGACTGTCTGTGAATACAGATATCTGTGTTCCTGACAGTTTTTTGAGAAATGAACTGTCTGGTATCTTTGTTGCCATTGTCAACACAGGAAAACTCTGTGGTCTGTGATTTATAACACTCAAAACACCACCAGTAAAACTGCCTTTAAATGGATATCATCAAAATGTATTTTAAATAAACACTGAATGCCTCACGAAGGATAAGCTGTTCAGACAATAATGTTTTTGCGAAACTTGACTACTGAATCTCTTATTTTATCCATGATTGCTGAGTGTAAAGACACAAGTGTGAACCAGTGCATTTTAAAATCCTTAAGATTCAAACAAGCAGAATGAGAACAATGTTGTTTTGTCGCGTCGTATTGCTAAGTCACATTGTAGACTCATTATTAGCCACCAAAGCAGGTTTGGACGTGCCTGAAACTGTAAAGACAGGACAACGACATAAACACTGAAAAGCCGACAAGTCAAATATCTTTCTGGATGAATAGTCAATTATTAAAAACAAGTAGCTGCGCCCTATGAGTCCTCCTAATCTGGAGAACAAGTAGTTTCAGTGTGGATGAAATATTAAGTGTGCAATTTCTGCATCAGTACTGTATCCAAACTAAAACAAAAAATGACTGTTTATAGTCACGTTTCCTAAACTTCCCACTTCTACCACAGATTAAACAAATGAGTAGCTCAGAACAATAACTAAGACTAATATTGCTTTGGCCAATGCAATTACAGCAATTCTGGTAGCACCACAGATCACCAAATGTTTCCATTTTTAAGTGATTCAATGGCTAGTGGCTTATAGGTTTATCAGAAAAGCGACACAGTCGCCTTTAAAACAAGACCAACTGACAATTTAAAAAACACTACAAGCGCCTAATGGCAAGTCAGAGGTCAAAGGTTAAAGAACACAAGCCAAGACAAACAGCTGATTCAGAGGCAGCTGAAAGCCACTCAAACTCAGTGCCATCGGCTACATAGCACAGTACAGTCTCATGTCATGACATGGCTTGCCTTCAGACAAGTGCGTTTCTGAACTGATCACAGACCAGCTTTACTCACACATTTCTCACTTTAATCGTGGTAGAGTGAGTGGAAAACTGCTCCCGGGGCTCTTTAAACAATCTCATTTACACTTCTGAGGCTCCAGTCCATCCACAGCAGCGTGAGGAATATTTATACCATTGCGTGTAGAAAGCGCAGCGTTCGTGACAGATGCTGCTGTTCCCTAAGGTCAAGCTTTCAAAATCTTAATAGATTCCACATCTAACATATCTGCATGAGAGATGATTGTCATAAGTCAAGACTTGTTCTATGTTGCGCTGTCTTGCTTATAAGACACGTGTCAGAGTCGTTGGCCATTAGGGCTGGGCAAAGGCTGGCACATGGGTGTGGCACAGGGCCCCGGAAGCACAGCCAGGTACAGGGCACAATAAGATGGTGCATATATAAAACATGCATACATGCATGCACTTGTAAGGAACTCATTAAGGGCATCTGTCATGCAAACAAGTTATGTCATTCATTTTAAGGTGTGTGTCAAGTTTTAAGACTTCATGATATGAATCATGTTATGGGGACCAAAGGCCCTGAAAACCATGAAAATGACCTTGCTGTCAAACGACCATTTGCAAATAAAAGGTGAATCAAGATTCCAGTTTCTCACAATGGTGAATCTAATTTTGGCAACTTTTTTCCAGGATAGCTGGAGGGAGGTTTATAATGCAATTGCTGGGGGGTTTGGACTTAGAAAACTGAAATCAAAAACTATTAAAAGCTTTTAAAAACTTCCAATACTCACAGATCCTAGGATTTACTGTGAGCAGCTATTCTGGTGATAAAATTCCCCAAAACATTCTTTGTTCTTGCAAGCATGTTTTAAAGCTCAGAGACCCGGTAGTCCAGAAATCTCTGGGTATTTCCAGGACCCTGCTATATTTATAGAAGCTTGATTAAGGAAAAAAACATAACAATACTCTGATGTCTTGAATGCCAAAAATACCAGACAATTCCTGAGGGGTGATTCAAGCGCCTTTTTTCACAGCTTGGCCCTAAAGTCATGCTGTTTAAATCTATTCAAGCCTAAAACTATCTGATAAAATTTACCCTTTAACCACTAACAAGAACACATCTACTAATCTACATCTACCAATAAATAAATTATTCCCAAGCCTTGCTTTCCAAACCTTTGTTTTTATTAGCTGTATCCCAAAACCTTCTGATGAAACGGACAAGCATTCAAATGTAATTTACACATGTAATGTTTAGAATGTAAAGTTTACACATGCATTTTTAATGTAAAGGTTTTTAAACTCATGTTATAGTACAATGTCTTATTAACAGTTACAATAAATTCAAAACAGATTACTTTTATTTAACTCTGTGCTATGTATTTTTATGCCTATATAAATATTGCATTATTAGCATTATTAACTTGCTAACAACATAAAACAATAGTGAGTCAGCATTGTGGTACGTATGTGGCTTGTATGCAGTGCCCCTTGTTGCTGCCCAAATATAGTCTTCCATATCAACCACTTATAAGGTTCTATACCTTAATTGAGGATACTTATGCCAAAAATATCAATGCAGACAATCCTGCTGAACATACGAAACGTGTTCTTTCAGTGAACTGGCATTTGTGATACAGCTCTTTGTTCTTTTAAACTGTGCTATCAATTAGCAAGTTAGCTATAAACATGTTGACTTTACAGGGGTCAAGTGGAGAATCAAATTTCTTGATTTTTTGACATACAAGTTATCATATTTGTACTATCATACACAATACCAGTTTCAGACATCAAAAAATCTTCAGTGCAAAAAAGCATTTGTTGAAACTAAGCTGCCAAAACATGGGAAACTAAAATCCTGCCTGACGTCAGACTGTGGTAGATATTTGCATATGACTGCCTCCACAACAGCACATTAAGCAGTACTATCATTTCCATAACTCGTCCTCCAGCAGTGTGCAGGTCTGTCAAAAGTTACTTAGGTCACATTGTTCACATTTATGCATTTGACAGACGCTTTTATCCAAAGCAACTTACAGTGCAGTCAGGGTACACATATATCAGTATACGTGTTCTCTACTAATTGAAACCACAAGCCTTTGCACTGGCTAATGCAATGCTCTACCAACTGAGCTACAGGAACCAAAGTCATCTTAGACAACAATGGGCATTCACTGACAAATACTGAAGGCTTCAAAACCCAGTTGTTGAGAACTGCATTGTGTCTTATGACCTTCTTGTGTACATTATTGACTGTAAATGGGTTACATTATGACTGTGCCCCAGATCTAATCAACATTTGCATCTGTAAGGGTGTGAAACAAGTGGTCCATACAATTAAATGGGATGGCTCACATTTCCTGGCTACTGTAAAGCTTCCAGTAGGAGGTCCTAACAGTACATATATTGTACTGGGGCCATTGTATTTGATACATAGCAGGCATAAGATCTAGTCATATGTACTTTGGGTTAAGAAACAAGAAGATTAGCACCTTAACATCAACTCTGAAGAACTATGTTTCACTTCCACCTACAAAAAAAACACAGTCCCCACAAACATATGGTCCTGCTTGCTTCTATTATGTATTAGAAGAATTCTTGCCATTTGCAAGCCACCCAACAACTGCTCAACCAAATGCAAGAACATCTTTGAACATTGTCATTGAACATTGACAGTTTTCCCAGCCCCATAAATTACTTCTCCATGCCAAAACATCCAAAACACTTTCATCAACCTATAAAACAACTGCTGCTAAATTCAACTGCTGCGAAAACTGAAGTACGGCTAGAGAATGAGGCAGAGAGAGATCCGAGCACAGGAGGAAAGAATGCTTTCAAGACCAGATAAGCACCACAGCAGGGTAAGATGTGAACACTAAGAACTACACTAAATACCACAATCTCTCAGCTCATGTCTTGGTGTAGTTTCCAAGCAACTTCCAGCAAAGTCTGTCAGTAGTTTCTGCCTCCACCAGTTGATAGATTTTAGTAGCGCAGACCTGACCCCGGTGCTGTATCCCTGTAGGAGGCTGGCTTGTGCACTTTGTCAGAAGAACAAAAACAAAAGGCTGGGCTCAGCAGTTGCTTTTGTAACTGGTTACTTAGAGAGAGTGTGTTGAAATTTCAACAGCGCTCTACAGCTGGGGCCTATTCAGGTATAGTGACAGACCACCGTTTCTCTCACGCTCTGCATGGCGTAACAACAAGAAACTATTATGACTTAATTATACTCACATTTGCTAGACTTGGAAAGAATCATATTGCCATACATCTGATCACTCTATTCATTCTTATTAATAAGCTTAGAGAACCTTGTTTCTAAGACATTTCTCTTCTGAGGTACATCAATATACTAAACAGACAGAAACAAAAACCTGTAAAATGTGTTCATTTGACTTGTTGATCTATGTTGGTTTAATTCATAATAAATGTGAATTTCTGGATTATTAGCCAAAAACCTGTAGGAAAGAATATATGTGAGAAATACCCACAATCCCACTGTGAGTTTTAGGTGATGGTGTAGCTCTTATTCAGCTCTTATTAGGTAATACAAGTGTACTAAATACTATTAACTGAAATGTTAAAGAAGAAAACTATGAGGAAAACTGTTTTGTAATGTAAAGTGAGGTCAACCTCAACAATTGGCCAGGCCATGATTGTAGTAGAGAATTCAAATTTAGCTTCCAAAACTGCCCCCAATAATACAACAAAATTTACTGTTCATGTGATCCCATTTAGTAAATTTACATCCTGTTTCCATCAGCTGACAAACTACAGAGAATGCAGTTTAATGTTAAATAGTCTCACTGAAGCCAAGTCTATCATTTATGGGTCTCTGTTATTGTCATAGTGTCATACAACATACTGTTTAATTTTAAATATTAAATGTAACTGTTCACAGTTATACACCGTTCTCGTGTTACATAGATGTTGAACAGCAGCAATGCTCAAAACGCAACCAGAAATTGACAACAAAAATTTCCTGTTAAATATGATGTCACACGACACATTCTGATGTCCAGCCTGATGTCTAGTCAGATCAGGTCTGAAACCCACCCCAACATCTATGCATCTATGGAAGTCCCACAGAGATAAACAAGGCAGACATGCTATGCCTGGGTTCTGCAGTTGGATTTGGTAATGGTCTATTGGAGCAGGAAGCAGATGGGTACGGATGTTGTGTGGAACATGTAGCAGGGTGGAGTGGCTAAGCCCATCTAATCTGGCTCTCAGGAGCAGATATTGCCAGCTGTGCAGAGCAGAGATAGCGATCGGGGCGCGCCTCCTGTTGAGACTCGCTCCACTGGGCTGGAGAGCGGAGAGGTGGGGGTGAAAGCGGGAACCAGGAATATAGCTTGATAGGGCCAAGTGCAGGTACTGACAGCAAAGACACTGTCAGTTTCCTAGTTCCCCATCACACACAAATCAGTCATTAGCAAATTGGAAGAGAAATCTTCTAAGATTTATTACTGTAGAAACTTTTGATCCTCAAGAGCTTAAGTTGGGCTAGGAGTGTGAAATCTCTGGTCAAATTTTCTCCGATTACCCCTCCTGAGAGAATACAAAAATCGGTTAATGACAGACCTTATGAAATAGCAGCTGGGAAACAATATGCCACAATCTATTTTTGTTTACATCCGTTTCCCTGTGAGATCATAGTCAACCTATGGCTAACTTAAGTACATTACATTTTTGCTTTGTGGCATCGGAGATGGCCTTTTCATGCACATTTCAACTGCTCTTGTGCCTCTATGGACCTTGAGACAAAATGTTATGGGATACCTGGTATTGTACAATGCAAGGGTCTTACATGGTCTGCTCAGTTGTCCTAAGATCTTATGTCAGGTGTAATGTTTGCAGTCTATGTTTCGCAACCCATGTTTTGTCAGTTACGGATATGGTTGTCAAAAGGATTGATACAATAGTACACCACAGTGCACCACAATAAACCAGCCACAGATACCCTTAAATTAAACAAGATGTCTTCTGTGACAGGAGTCTTTTAATATGGATGTATTTCTTCTGATAGAAATGACTAGCTATAAAAAAATTAATGTAACGATCTACATACAAAATTTAATTGTGACAAATGCTGTCAATACACTCAACACACAAATATTAACTGTGCTAATCCTGATACCCTCTCTACCCCTCTGCTAAAACAAAAATGTTAACATCAGAATTCTACTGTTTGTTTTGTCCCTGGCATTTGAACTATTCCCACTTGAAAACACAACCTTAAGGCAAAATGTTAAATGCTCTCTCTAAGTCACTTTGGACTTACAAGCTGAACCAGTTCTTTAGGTCCAGGGTCTTCTGTAGCTCACCACCCATCCCCCATGGGCCTCTTGGTCCAGTTTGCAGCTGCTAATCTCACCCACAACTTTCCACAAAGTTTTTTTTTTCATTTTTGGAAAGCTGTGTAGTGGTTTTAGAGTAATTGTATCATTGCCAATTACTAGAGAACGTGAGAACCAACACGTTTGTTTAACATCGGCTGTAGTCTATCTGCTGTGTTCAAGTGTAACTTATTTTGCCTCATTACAGCTGGTTTGAGGGATTTTCTGCCGCTGGGTGGGTAGAGCCACTGGACAGCCATTTTTAGGTCTCTCTAGAGATACCTGTTACATATGAAGCTCTGGCTGGGCCATTTCCAGAGTTGTCCGTGTGCAAGTGCTGTGATTTTCAATGAGGATATCTCTGTACTTTTTCTCATTCAGTGTCCTTCAGCTCTGACCAGTCACCCAGTCCCTGCTGTTGGAACACCCCCACAGCATGATGCTGCCACCACCAGGCCTCACTGTTGGAATGGTGACGAGAGGTGCCTGGTTTTCTCCAAATATAATATTTAGAATTGGACTATTATGAGAATGTTTTGCGTGAGGCTTGTGTAAATTAGCTAATATTCTTTGCTTGGTTTCCCTTCATGATAATGTCCTCTTTAAAAGCAACAAGTATTCATGAATATTCAAGTCATGAAGACAATGACAATCAATGTGCACAGAACTGTTTCTTTGCCAACTTTAAATTATCCATTTGAGAAGATAGCATGATGACAACATTTTCATTTCTGGGTGAACTTTAGATGTGATATTTTAATTTAATGATTTCATCAAAGATCAAGTCATTTAACCCACTGCTAGAAAACTGTGTAACTCTGATCTACCTACCCTCTGAGTTGGCACACTAAAAGCAGTATAGACCTTTCAAAAACACTGTCATCATTAATCCTGTTTAATTCCCTGGAGAAAACTGAAAGAAAAACTCCCATGACCATCAGACATGTCATAACAGTGTATAAACAGCTCCAGTTACGGTTGTTTTGTTTTGCGCTGGTACTATTTCCTAGTAAGGTGTACATTTCAAAACTTAGTGTATAAATTCAAAATGATCACTTGTAACACTGCTAGTCATTTCTTCACAACCTGATCCCATGCTGTCATTACAGCTATACAGATTTTCACTGTTTCAATGCACAAAATTTTTGTATTTAGTAATCAGAACATTTGTTTTTATCACCAATACACAATGGTATGATCTTCTTTCAGTTTAGTAAGTTTAACATGCAATAAACAACACAGGATACATGATAAAACCATCCTCATTACTGAATTAATAAAGGCTACAAATGCCACATTACAAAATACACTTAAATAACTACTGGCGTAAAATCCATACTGTTTGTAATCTATACAGTATGATAAATGTGTACGGTATAATAATGGTGTGACATGGCCATTAGGTTTTATGCTAGAACAGAGTATAATACCAAAACAGACGTTTTCACTGTGCTGTAAATTAATCTATGCTGTTGACTATTTTAGATAAAGGATGTGCTGTGTACACTACATTACTGTGGCAGTATCACAAGGGAAACTGTAATGCACAACAATACAATTTAACTAGTCAATTACTGGTTCCTCTCTTCATTCTACTCTGTGTTCACAAATTGCAAATCAATCTCTCTCTCTCTCTCTCTCTCTCTCTCCCTCTCTCATTTCTGGATACAGATCTGCACAATAAACTGCTCATAGTTTTGAAGTTTTCTGCACTTTTTAATTTGGTCACATTTGTAATCAATAAGGCATGAGGGAGCTGGAGCGCTGACTGTTTGCTCATAACAATGTGAAAGTGACGCATTTGTCAACGTAATGGTAACACTTGTAATGTGACCTCTGCATTTAACCCATCCAGTGAGCTGTGAACACACACACACAGAGCAGTGTGCAGCTATCACTGCACTGCCTGGGGAGCAACTGGGTGAAAGGTGCTTTGCTCAAGTGCATTTCCTGCTAGCTGTGGGAATCGAATCTGTGACCTGTGGTTTACAAATCAGACTCTTTTACCATTAGGCCAAGACAGCATTTATGAACTAACAGATATAAATAATGTATCTCACACAACAAATGACTGTTTAAGAAAGAAGGTTGTCTATTGTCTACATGAGAGTATATTGTATGTGGTATTTTGTTACACACCTTAAATCCTTGTGTAGGTTTTTTTGGGGTGACTCACATTTTTTCATTCAGACAAATCTCTCCTCACTGGTTTTAGATACCACACAAAACAGATGTGTTGAATGGAAAGAGACTGGAATCGGCATTCCTGGCTTTCTGAACAAGTCAGGAGGATATAACCTCATCCGACAAACAGACACTCTTTTCCAGGTGTGTCACAGGAAGGTAAAGCAATGATTTTAGTCAGTTATATACTGTCTCTTTATCTTCCAAAATAAAGCTTTAAATGTACAATCTTGTGATCTGAATCAGTGAAATAACAGTATTTCTCAGCACAACTTTAAATGAAAAATGCGGTCTTACTGTTTTTATCTTTTATTAGATATAGGATATTTTACTTTTTCTGTTTTTTGCTGCCAGTCTTTTTTTTTTTTTACTTTTTTTTTTACTTTTTTACAGGTTAACTACTCTTCTGGCAGGGGAGGATGGGAAAATGCAGTGGCATTACTTGCAGTTTCCAAGGTGACACAGCTGGAAAAGTCAAAGGGTCTATCACGTGTGTGTAGCACAAGGACACTGTGCTGTTCTGGCCCCAATAAGTTCAGCCTCCAAAAGCAGACTGGCTCCCACAGCCACTTCCTACTTTTTCAACACGGGTCTTTAACCCCCGCCCCTGTCTCTAGCTTGCTTGCTTTCTCCCCAGCCACACTTCCTGTGGGAACTGTAGGCAGCACAGCCATTTGAGAGATTAACATCCTATAGTTCTTTCTTTAGTTTAAAGTCTTTCTGAAATTGTTAAAAACACTGAGATATCATTTGCCGTGTCTCCCTTGGCTTTTTGGTGCCTCTGTGTACAGGCCGTACCCATATTAATGAGCATAAAAATTATTGTTCCTTTAGTAAAAATTATTCCTAAAGGAACAAAAAAATTGCAGTGTAAAAAAAATGTTGCTTTGGTTTCAGTTCAGCTGCGGTCCAGATCACACAAAACACCAAAAATTAACACTACTGCTAAAGCCATGATATTGTGTCACTTCCTGGTAGACTCAAGCTCCGCCCCCTCCCTCCCCCTCTGCTTCTGCTCTCTGATTCATTGTAAACAGAGTGAGAGACAGAGCTTTTTTTGTCTCTCTAATCTCTGCTATATCTTTTTTGCAGATAAAACTGGCCAGATGACAAATCTTACCCAATCATACCCAAACATTTTATAGTTACGCTTTCTCATTTACAAATAAGTAATAAAATAATCTGTGAACATACTCTTCTAGTGTCTGGCTTGCTAAACGTAGTATGTGATTAGCATAGACTAGCACTTTTGCAAGTTTCCATATCTCAAAAGCATTAAGACAGTGTTTTTAATTAAACAGATTAACTTTGACAAAAGGCCAACTAACATTTGTAAGCGCTCATATGCGTACTTTCCTTTGCTATTTTATATTTATTTATTTACTGTTGGTAAAATGCAGGACTTTATGTTTATGTTCAGACCATAGGGGCTACACAAGGGTACATGCACTATCTTTCCTAATACAGCTTTTTGGAATAGTATGTATATATATGCACAGACAAACACACTGGCATGCATTTTTAGCTTAGCTAATGTGTGGCACATAAAATGCTGACTAGGGCTGCTGCCCATCAGCTGACCAAACAGAACAGCCTGCCATCCACCAACAACAGCCTAGCTGGGAAACGTTCCTACATCTCTTCCACATTACAAGGCTTAAGTACACATATCTGAGTTTGCAGCCCTGTTTTTACATTTGCTGTAGATATAAAGATCGACTTTACATTAATGTCCTGCCTATGCAGTGCTGACCGAACCGATCTGTGGAACACAGTAAATTTATTTGCTCACCACAATCTGGTTTGCTTGGGATTGTCCAATTTAGTCCAAACGTACTTATTTTCAGAACCAAACAAACAACTAAATAAATGTTAATTTAAAAAATAACAGATGCGGTTGATTCTAAGCTGCAACTGGGCTGTGAGTCTAAAGACGATCCAACAAAAACTTCTATTCTATACAGAATGAGCATCTGTCATCATAGCAGGATGTTCCTGATGGTATCTTTTCTAAAATCCTGCGTCATGTGCTAAAGATCTGATTACTGTCAGTAAGGGTGCCCTACAAATGCAATAGTTACAAACCCCACTTATCTGATAAACACCAGGTCAGGCAGTGAACGGCTGAAATAGCAGTCAAATACAGGTTATTTGTGAGAACCATGATTCTGACAGTGATCTCCCAAACAGTGCAAACTTTTCCTTGGCTTGGTGTAGTTTTGATAAGTATTTTGTTGTTGCGTTTTATTTAAACCGTTAAAATGTAAAATATTAGCACTCTTAACACCATCTCTTAAAAGTCTCTCTTAAACCTCTTAAGAAAAAAGCACATCTTTAGAAAAATGCTTATTCCTTATATAAATTGCCAAGCTAGAACTGACACGACATATGCATTTAGTTTCACAGTGGAAAAACATCAGAAAAAAAAACACATTTTCTCAAGATATCTATAATTTTGTGTGCATCTGCATTCACACATTCCCTGTGACCTTACAATTCAGACAGTATGTTTGTATTATAATTATCGCAAGTAAATTTTTCATACTTTTTAGATTTTTTAAACTGCATTTTCAAATAATTTGTTCTAAAATGAACTTTGTTCAGCAATGCTTTGTAATTGAAACAGATTTCTGTTTAGACACAAAATGCCATGTCACAAATACAGTAAAGCAACTGCATGCTTTCCCATCATGCACTGCTGGTGGGTGGCAACACTGTCAGGAAGAGCCTGTGGCCGAGCCTGGCCCAGTTGTCAGACATTGTTAGTGATGTCACCACTTCCCAAGAGGGGCTCGGGGTTACAAAACAAAAAAGATCACAGATCAGCTAAATGCAGTAACAAAGAGCAAGTTGTAGCAAACGTTTCAGCAAATGTTCAGTGCCATGAAATTTGCCACATGGTATCTGAATCCAGATACTGCAACATAGCATATGAGTCTTTGACAATACATGTCTAAAATAATGTAAAGAAATAATTACACACACAGTAAACTAACATGCTAAGCCTTGCATAGAAAACTGGAATGCTGTTATTTCTTATTCTGTGACCTGAAAATAAATTTAAAATGGCCATAAATAACATTTCTTGTCAAACACTCTGGGCAACAAAGAACTATGAAATACTGACCACCCGAAAACTAGTCATAAATCAAAGATGTTAAAGGTGCACATCTGAATTTAACAAGTTTTAGGTATTATGCTAGGTTACTGTCACCACAAAACCACAACACAAGAACACACAGTAAGTGTACAACATAACCTTGTACAACTCTGTCTGCATAGAGGATGATTCTGGTTTTACAAACAGACATCCACTTAAAAACCTAACAAAACTTTACTTGCGTTTTCAAAATGACACTGTTTTAAACACATATGAAGCATTTTGCCTGGAAGAATAAAGCAGTGTCCTGCAAAAGACAATCACATTTTCAGACAAACAGTTAAACAGACAAATGATCAGAGATGATTGTAGCTTTGATGATGTGATGCCTCTGTAGAAGTGTGTAGAGAACAACTATTCCCATGCCAACATGGGACATGCCTTCTAAACTTCCAGCCAAAACACAAGTCTGAGCTTCTAACGACCCGGTGCAGGAAACCATCAATAAAGCACAAGAAGGTCTTTGCTACACTCACCTAGTTTTTAGTTAGGGATCAGTACAAAGCTTAACCTTAAACTATTAAGGTTCAAACTTAGACTACTTATTAAACTCTGGAACAATGAGCAATAATTAAAGTTGTGAAACTTAACAAGAGATTTTCTCACTCAGAGATTTTTCCCAAAATGAAGAAACATCTAGTTAAAGATCTAAAAATATATAAAACAATGCTTTCACAATGCAATTGTTTTAACTTATATGGTGCTTTCCTGTTTCTTTGTTTTAGTATAAAGAAACTTTTAAAAAAATGTATAACCTTAAATTGACTACGATAGTCAAGAAAGTTTTGACTGCCCAATCTGACAGAATGTTTATGGCATTCATATCCTTTATCAATGTATCTGGACATGTGAGTGCACATCTGACGTATTTTTAACTAAACCTATGACTGCAGTGTTTTTTGGTAACCAATATAAACTCATCAGATCTTCTTACAATATCTTCACACATGTAACACTCATGCTTATCTTAACTGTTGTTTCCCAATTAATAAAGAGGTGTCTGGTAGGTTTACACAAATAGCCTGGTAGTAGATAGTGATGTTTAACAGAGCTGGTAACTTGTATGTTTGTGATGGAGGTGACCTGTCTCACTGGATCACTACCAGAAAAATCACCTCCCAAAATCAGTCACTGCTCAGACGCGCTGGTTGTTATACATATAACTTGACACAGAAGTGTCCTTTAGAACACTGCAAGCTGGCCCTGCATGCTTCTTTGTTATGCTGTTTGAAATGTGTGACTGGTAGAAAAACTTAATAGTTCCACCACATGTGCTTTTAATACAAGCATTATCAAAACACTGAGTGACACCATCTACACATCTACAGTACTTCCTGTCTCCAAGTTTGCATTTACAGGTGTGCGATCAACGGAACTGATGTTGCACATCAGTCATTAAGCAATGAACAAACAAAATGCCCTTTTATGCAAACTAAGCTAGTCTAAAACATGTCAAACATTTACATTCATTTGTATCTTGACAGATGATGTAAATCTGAAACGGACAATCAAAACAACAGCTCCACATCAAACATAGCAACAATGTTCAACTAAGGCGTTTTGGTATTACGAGTGTGTAGTGAATCTGTTGCTCTGTCATTCTGGAAATTTGTGAGACTGAAGAATAAATGCTACTCTCAACACCTAAGAGAAGACTTAAGTGTTGACACTACATCCACACCAGTACCTAAATGTGACAATATAACCTGATGAGTTTAAGAACATGACATTTGAATTAAACCTACAGTACTGGGACTGGTTCTGGTTCTGACCTTATACCAGTCCAGATTTCAAAAGGTGACCTTAACTCCTTTCACAAAAACTGCTGTAGTGGTACCATGGTACAGTGCTATTACAATATATAATTTACTGAATGGTACTAAATGATTGTTACTTGCATTGGTCATTACTTGCCTTGGTCATTGATCATTCATTTAACCTCACTAACAACTACAAAATTGCATGACAGTACCATGGTACTTTTTTATTTAGGATACTTACATACACCACGACACTGAACGAATAGCAATGATCATGGTACATGTCCACAATCCATGGTAATGCAACAGTAGTTGTGAATTGTGGTTGTGTGTGTGGCATTATCACGACAATAGTGAAATGCAGACAATCATACAAACATAATGTACATGTTATTTCATCGGTTACCTCTCAGCAAGCGTGGACTGTGTGCCGCTCATTGGGCTTTTCTTTCTTGATTTCCTTCAGCTTTTATCCAATTTGCATTTTACCACGGTAAAACACCTTTATATAAAAACAAAAAAACAACAGTGTGGCTCTTTCAAAATGTTGACAGTTCTTCTTTACAGGAATGTCTCCTCTTGAATGACAGGATAGATATAAACAAGTTTATGTTTTATATTTCCACGGTTAGTCTGTGTCATTTGACTGCAGCTGTACAGGGAAAACCCAGACGTTTGGAAATCGATGCTAAATCCAAGCACACGTTCAGTAGTCTTTAATCGGACACTCGGTCGTGTTACATATAGATGATCAGTGCAAAATAACTCCTTCAGTCTGTCAGCAGTCTGCAGTGAAACGCTTCATCATCATCATCATCATCATCTCAGACAAAATGCCACCACACAGACCGACAGGCTAGTCCTTCGCCTCTGTCCGGTTACAGTCTATCAATCCCGATCAAATCCTGCGAAACGATATTAATATGTTGTATGAGGAATAAACGGATTGTCCGGTTGCATTGCACGTTACTCCAAACGTTCTTTGCTCATTCCTCGGATATTTTATAGTTCCAAATGCGGTCGTGTGTCATTGCCCCACAAATACTTACAATCGGCATCCCAAAAACCGAAGCTAATCCCATACGAGGAATTTTCAATAAAACCGTGGCTCTGTAACACGGACTATACCACTAAACGCATTGGTATAGGAACACTTAAGTCGACAAACTAAATGTGTCCTTAAAGGCTCCTTACGCGCTAACTGGACTTTTCTCCAAAAGAATGTGTCCTGAATCTGTGTAAATAACTGTAGATACCATTCAATGATAATTAAAACGTTCCCAAGGTCCAACCTTTCAATGTAGTTATTCCACCAAATCCAACTTCCTAAAACGCCACATTTCCTACAAAATCAGCAGAAAACTTTTAAATCCTTTGATGTTTGGTACGGGCAACAAACTGTTCCCAGTTCAGGAATTCTGCTCAGAAAAGCTTTGTTTCAAAGCAGCAATAAAACCGAATCCAACTTTGTGGAATAAATACTATCCTCCAGCGAACAGCACCTCTGTTTTCTGGAATTATTTGTTTGGAAACTTTGGTTTAGTCGGGTCCTTCCCTTCTTGTCTCCATGTTTTCCGAAATTCAGTAGTTTTAAAGTCTGTCTTTTCACCAAAATCCTAACGTCCAAAAATCTGTTTCGCCAGGAATGCAAAGAACGAAAGCACACACACGTATTGTCGTATGTATCCGTTTCACGTTGTAAGAAGGTTTAAAGAAGGTTTAGCGATTAAAAAGATCACAGAAAGCCAGATAATTCCTGACTTTCAGTAAAATTACATCCCGGATTCCTACGCTTGGATGCGTCACTACCTTCCCGAGTGTATCCGTCCGCAATCCCTGCAACTCTATCGCCGCCAAAGTGTTTGTAGTATTTAAGCACTGGTACATAAACACGATTATATTGCGTTTTACAACCATTAAACGTTTATTTACAGGCTCATTTACGATTTGTAAACAGAGTCAATAAACTATGAAACCTCTGATAAATGACGGCGTGCCGAGAAGCAGAATAACACGTAAAATAAGCTGCAAGCAGCGATGATGGCCGAAGAAACGCCGTCGCCACCTGGTGCTTCTTGGAAAACGATGCATAATTGTCACATGCGTTTAATTCTTGATACATTTCAGAAGCATTTAAAGTTGTTTGTAAGTGTCAAACTTCCTGTCACAATAGCTACATCATTGTGGTCAGTCCACAACACCAAACATATTTATCAAGGTTTGATTTATTTGCATGCATTTATTGCCTTAATGTCTCCTTTTTTTCTGATCAAGCGGGAAGCAACCTGGGTGTCTTTTAAAGGACACTTTTAAACACTGTTTTAAGTGATATACTTCCTTCTGCCAGTTGGTGGCGCTAAGACTGTGCCATCTTTATGCCATCAGTCCCTAAACCAAACATACAGCTTAAGTTTCAACATAATCTTTCAATGCATCAGATACGAGCCACTTCCTGTTTATATTTTTTTGCCATAGATTTATTGTGTCACTATGATAACATTGTTCCAGATATCAAAAATCCCTTTGCAATTTACCATCTTCAATGTTTTGGCCAATTTGTAAATTTTGGCGACAACCCCATAAATCTCCTAGCAGGAGTATTTAAAAATCCATTTACAATCCATATAAAAAATGGCCGACTTCCTGTTAGGTGGAGCTGATGAGTGTAATTTTGGTAGTTGCTGACTTTATTGGAACGATGCATGTACTAAGTTGACTAGTACTAAATTTAATCTAAGTTGGCCGCAAAACTAACATCATCACTGCAGGCAAAAAGGGACGTTATAAATCCCCCCCATCACGCCCGTGTCCAAGCTTTTGCCCATGCCTAACAGCTGAAAACTATACTGTGTGTGCCAAATTTGATGCCATTTTAAGCATGTTAAGCACCTCAAACACATCTGAATGTGGTTTTCATTGCCATGTTACTATGGCAGCAGTATTTAGGTATTGCAAATCCTTTTACATCATTACATCAGCCATGTATCTACATTGGTCTGACCAAGTCTGAAATGACTTGATGTAAGTTGACTATTTTAAAGCTTGTTTTATGCAACACACTTCCTGTTGCCAGTTGGTGGTGCTAAGACTGTGATTTACAATAGCAACTTATATGTCATCAGAACCAAACATACAGCTGAGGCTTTAATGAAATTACTCAGTGCAGAAGACTTGAGCCACCTCCTGTTTTTTTGTTTTGCTATAAATTTATTTCTGATGTTATTAACTATAATATCATTGTTCAAAATATCAAATATACCCTCACATATTAGCATCTTCAATGTCTTGGCCAATTTGGTGACAATGCCTTAAATATCCTAGAAGTATTAAAACATTCAGAGCCTGTAATTGACAAAAATCTACATACAATTAAAAATGGCAAACTTCCTGTTGGGCGGAGCTAATGAGTTTGTTTTAAGTGACACTTCCTGTTACGAGTTGGTGGCACTAAGACTGTAACTCACAGTAGTCATATCAATGTCATCAGTCCTTCACAACAAACATTTGCCAAGTTTGATGAAAATCAGTCAATGCATGCTGTAGATATTGGAGAATTCCTGTTTCCTATTTTCAACAATTTGATCAATTCACTGTTCAAGATATCCAAGATTTTCTCAGTTTTTAATCTTGTCTTGTCATGATGCTCACCAAGTTAGGTGACAGGCAAATAAAAACACTAGAAAGATTCACAGCATTTAAAATTCACAGTATACTCTTTACAACAATCCAAAATGCCCGACTTCCAAAACGTCAGAGACTGCTACACAAACCAAGTTTTGTACAGGTTTGTGCATTTGTGTTTGATATATAAAAAATCATTTTATAGTTAGTACCAGGGGGTCCTAGTAACAACCTTTGGAGGGAAATAGCTATACACGTGTGGGTCCACACGTGAAAACAAATCTAAATCCATTGCACCACCTAGTGGCTCAACTAAATGCCAACAAAACCAAGCATTACATAGTGGGCAGGGAACAATATTACATTCCTTAAACATAACATTACATAATACTTTTAGAAACTTCAGTTAACTATAAACATATCATTATTCTTATAAGCTTTAAAAAGACGATTTACTTATCATCTTTCTTAAAAAGAAATAATGGAATAAAGAAATATTTAAAGAATGTAAGTTACACATACAAACAATTGTGACAATTGTTGTAAAACTAGATTTAATAATTAGGCCAGCAAAACATAAATATAGTAAAACAGATACAGGAAGTTTGGATAATTATATAAACATATTATGTATATTATGTTCAGTATAATAGATAATTTCTTCCCCGTCTGCATCAAAATATCTGCAAGACAAGTTGTTGGTGAAACCAGTTACCATCTGGGTTAAGAGTGTGAGGGTGATTTATTCCTACACATATCACAGAACATCATTCAGACTGCATGGAGGAGAGGGTTGTGGCAAAACTGGAGAACTAAAAGAAGTTGTAAAAGTTGTCTGTACTTCTTGCAATCAAATTCTACATTTCCAATCAAAACCAGTTTCTATTAAGGTTCTATTTTTGCCAACAAGAAATCCAGTATCAGTGCAGCAGCGACTGATGAATGTGATGAACAATGACATGGACACAGGACATGCTCAACAGTATTATCAGATTTAAACTGTGTGTTAATGCCATTACGCAGTTCAGACTAATTGCATGTCAGTTGTTCTTAACCTTTCTTACTCTTAATATTCTTTACAGATTCTGATAGCGCTGCTTTTATAAAGCTGGAATTGCTACTGCAGACATTCATCATAATCCTTGACAAAGAATCTCTCAAGAATAAAACGTTGGGGACAAAATAAAAGGTTTATTTGTAAAAGTTGTATGCTGCAGTAAAAATATCTGTAAGCTTGTGAGATGTCTTGATTTATAAGAACTATGTTTTAGTTTACATGTTGAACTGTATCTTGATTTGATTGGTTTTCGCACTTAACCAAATTTTAATGTAATTTATTTTAATAAATATAAGGCATAATGTGGCCCCTTTAGCATAATGTGGAGGTTTACTAAGGCCCCCTAATGAGACCCAGTGTGTGTTGATTAAACTTCCACAAACTTCCACAAACAAAAAAAAATCCAAATTGTAAACAAAGCCTTAGTAGTCATAATATGTCATAAAAAGTCATAATATGGGGTTTTCTTGGTGAATATTTTTTTAACTAATGCCCTATCAAAAAAATCACTTGAAAATGGTATTTGTGAGTGCAATCCCTATAAAATTATTTAGAAAATCCTCATCAAGTAATGGGTTTAAAAATGATACTTAAAAAGGAATTGGTCACAAGGTGAGGAAACCAGTCTATTTTTGTATATCAGCAGCATCACATATTTTTTCCTGGCCAAATATAAAAAATGTACTATTTGACTTTAACAGTATGTCCGTTAGCATCATTCAATTTGCTTTGCTCTTTCCATCGCCTGTATTTGCCTTGAGTTTTCCGGCAGGCAAACCGTGCAATGTCCACCATAAAAATCCAGGAGAGCGTGTAAATAGCCACCCCACCTACTTTCACGATCAGTGATGGCTTTGAAGAAGTTAACTCACAGTACAGCAATCTGCTCCCAACACCGATCCTCACAGAGGCAAACAGAATGATGAAGAGCAGGTCCACCACATCTCCAGCCAAACTGTCATATTGGCCCGTACGCTTGAGGAACCAGCGGGCCTGAAGGAGCGGGTTGGTGATCTCGCTGCCAAAAAGAACACCACAGGTCTCAATGGCCGACTCGCCCAACCCCAGAGCCAACAGAATTCCAAGGATACTCATGGAGTGGTGAGCCAGCATAACAAGACCCTCAGTCCGAAAGTAAACACACCAAGCCATGTCAAACAGGAAATACCCCAGGCTGAGGACTAGTGCCAGTATCTGGAGGGATGTGTTTTCTGTACCTAGCAACAAGATAACAGTAGGATTCAATTAATTTGGGGTTAATTAAACATAATAAACTGCTGTAATACCCCTTCAATATTGTTAAACATCCTTATATAAACAAAACTGCAATATAACAGTTAAAAGGAAACTAAACTTTTTAGTGACTGACATAAAGTTATGGATTTGTGAATGATTGACATAGTGTTGCTATGCAGCTTCTAGCTATATAATGTTTAGTGCTGTATAGCATGTTGCTATGCAGTTGCTAGGGAATTCTGGGGTGGTCGCTAGGATGTTGAGATTGGTAATACTCACAAATAAAAAAATCCTCAAATATCTATGATTTTGAAAATGGCTTGTGGCCCTATTTTAGTCTATAGGATTTATTAGACAAATTAAGTAAGATTAATTAGAAAGTAATTTAAGGTGTAATTTACGTCCATCACCAAGTTTTTACACCAAGTTTTTAGGGTCCCATCCTAATTATTTTCACCTATAGCATAAATAATATGTGATAAGCTGTGCCCAAAAAACAAAACTCTTCTATATGCTCTATGTCCAACATAAATAGTGATGCTTGCTTTAGTCTCCCTAATTATCACAATGTTACACCCCCCAAAACACTTCCCAAAAAGAGCAGGAAAGCTTACCAGGGTGTGTGAAAGGCCATGGGCCTGCAATGAACCCAATGTAGGCAGTCACACAGATGATCAGTATTCCATGTAGCAGAGTTACCAATCTGCAGTTCCACTCATAATCTCTCTCAGTATTCAAGAGACACAGCAACACATACAGGAAGAGCCAGCCAATCAGGCTGCAGCTAGTCTCCACAATAAATAAGTTCATCTTTGCACTGGAACGTCAAAATGAAAATGTTAACAAGACACACATGTGCATTATGTTTCTGACAGAGCTACAGCTAACTGTACGCAACTTTTGTCTCATTCAGAATCTGACATTATGTTACACCTTCTAAGGTAAGTTAACCAATGACTAATGAATTTTACCTCAACCAGGCTCAGATCAACTCAACTCAATCTGTGTATAAACGTTCTTGCATGCTGCACGGTAGCTCCATGAAAATAGCCTCAATGCAATTCTATTTCTGTTGGAATTGTTTAGTTGTAATCCTAAATGAAATTTCAATACATACTCATCAATCGTCTCCCACAAAATCCAACAGTCGAATCCCCTTGTCTTTGATGACTTCCTGTTTGAAAGTGATCCAAAGACACAAACATAGCCTAAAACTACAATGCTTATGATCCCGCTTCCTCTTTACTTGTGGCCGAGCAGTTTGAGCCTCTTATGAGATTAGATTCTTTACTCCCAATATACCTCAGTTAAATTCCTAACAGCATGGAACCATTCAGCTGTCTGTCTGATGAGTTAACAGTTTAGTGATTTGCACTGTTCTAGGTTTCATTTTATTAAGCTCAGTGGTGGGAAGTGGGGAACAAGCCACAGTTAAGTATTATGCAGAGATTTTGTAACAAGTGTTTGTAGAACCTGTCTTATAAAGCTCAGGATTAGTTTGATAGTGAGAACACTTACCAATGAGATTGGAATACTTTTCCGATACTAATACAGCACATAGCTCTGTCTATGCCTCATATTTTTGCATTTAGGATTTGAGGCTATTGTTGATGATCATTTAATAAAACTTTAAAAGATGTCAATATCTGTTTAACTTTCTGTTTTAAAAATGTTCTTTAAAAAATGAGATTCAGTCACGCAACATTGTAAAGTATGTCCTGAGGATGAAGGACACAGATTTCTGAGCGCCAGTAATTCACATCCACATTAATCATAATCTGACACAGATGAAGGTTATTATCTCCTCATAAACACCTGCAGGAAATAACTAGCCTGAGCATATTAGCATTCTATCACCTTCCTGTTCAATCAGACAATGATTTTGCAGGCAGTGTTTTGCACAAGACACTTGCAGACATGATTTCAACAGGCTTTTCTGGTGGCATAACAAAGTGGTATTTGAATTATAAATACAGAGAGCACTATATAACAAGTGAAACTGACATTTCATAGGA
Source organism: Yasuhikotakia modesta (assembly GCA_036877545.1). Taxonomy (NCBI): domain Eukaryota; kingdom Metazoa; phylum Chordata; class Actinopteri; order Cypriniformes; family Botiidae; genus Yasuhikotakia; species Yasuhikotakia modesta. The sequence continues at coordinate 61,372 of JBAJNP010000268.1, read as the reverse complement.
AATCAGACGCAACAGATCAACTTACAAGTAATTGTTATTAACTTGCCATTGTATCGTTGTACAGTAATGGGACTGTTTTGAACACTGATCATTTATGGGATCAATAAAGTTCTTTGAATCTTGAATGTACTTGTTCAACAGCGGAAATTTTAGGTCATTTTTTGGTAGAGCAAATATTTACAAAGCACAAAACTGATTTGGTAAAGTTGCTTAACTTAAGTCCTGCAGTATATTATTGATCTGTAGAAGGCAACCTTGTGCTTTTCCGTCATAAAACAAATGTTGTGTTCCAATTACTCTACTTATATCATCATAGGCCAAAACACTAACAACCAGATGGAGCACAACCGGACCACGAGACAGTTGTGGTGATGTTGGCCAGATTTCTGCTGGCCAATTTAAATATAGCGCATGCATTAAAACATGAAAATATACTTCTATTAAGTATTTATGCTCAATATTGTTTAACTGGACAGTTGTTTTTGGAAAATAAGGGATATTAGATTTCGAAGAGAAATTTGAAGAGAACGACTCGTGAAACTTAACTACTATCTTTACAAAGGAGAAGCTGACAAAAGAGCAACCAAAGGGAGATTTGAGAAGGTTTGACTTGATAAGCTGAGATGATAAACGTGTGGACATTTGCAACTGTTAATATCGGTCTTAACCGCCCAATATAACCAGGAATAGCAGATTGATAGTAACTGATAGGTTTCCAAGTGAACATTTTACAACATTTTAAGTGAGGGTATTCTATATAAATAATGCAAACAAATTGTGTTATGGTGAATATTATTAAAAACTGCTCTGCTTCTCCTTAACTGTAACGTTCTCTAGGTCGGTACTACTCTTGCTTACTGCGCATGCTCTGATCTTTTTGCGCACAGTGCCTCTCAGTGGTGTAGTAACGCCATTGCGTTCCTCTTTCTAAGTAAAATCCTTTCTTTCACTGTACAATTAATTGTAATTTAAAAGCAGGTAAATTATGTAACAACACATTTTTAGTAAGTCAGGACAGCTTTTGGAATTTACAGTGTGACTTATGATGAATAATAACTTTTTTACAGAACCACTTAGATTCTGTATAGCACTTTTAAAGGCAAGTTTTTTTATGAAACCTCAAAAGGGTCAAATCTCGCAACACTTTATAATATTAAGAAACAACGATTCATCAATATTGGTTCATGCAATAAATTACTTGTATAGTAGACTTCCTACTGGCATAAAGGAGAAGAAACTAACAGCAATTACCCCACTAAGCTATGTTTAAATAAATATTCTTAAATAAAACCCAATGAACAACATTATTAAATATATTTTTATTTTTTTTTGTCTATAAAGGTGAATGTTTCATGTTTTGGATCACACTTATAGAATCAGTAAATACATATTTTAATTAATAATACTGAGACACAGAGGTTCATAAGTGATCCTGCTAATGATGAACAAATATTGACTCAACAAGGTTTTTGCTGGTGCAACAGGGGATAGCTGACATGAGAAAGTTATTTATCACAGCTGCCTGAAATCACAGCTGAACCGACTGGTGACTGAGGCGGCAGGTTCGAGTAAGACTGATTACATCAGCAGTACTGCAAACAAAGGATGTTAAAATAAGACATTTTCAGAAGTTTCTATTTCTGCTTAAGTAAAAGTTCAACAGAAACACCCAAAGCTATCCCTTATGTCTGCACTTTCATTTCCATAAGCATCATTTTTCATCTGTTGACTACTTAAACTTTTTACTTAAACCATACGACCATTTTGTTGTTACCAATTACTTGGTCATCGACAAAAGTTACTGTAATTTCTTCATTGAATCTATTAATTTGTGTACATATTTATTTTTAATGTAAAGTCTAATATATAAGAAAAGAAAAAAAGAAAAGTCTAATATATAAGTTATATATATTTAAACCGTTCAAAATCATTAAAACAAACTATTTCGGAAGACATAACAATTCGCTGCCCCTGAGACTATAGCTTAAGTGCATACAGTACATACATTCATAGAATATCATAGTCACATGATCAAAAAGTTACATAGATTGAAATATTAAAGATTGTATGAAGAGAAACGAAATGTGGACGAGGCCTAAGATTATTTTTTTTTCTGACCTGCTTCAGTAAATAATGGCCACCAGCAGAGGCCAGCAGAGACCACCGCTAAAAAAACCAAGTTACTATAATATAATAAAAAGCCCTAATATCACAGAGTGAAACATATTGCTTACTAGCGCCACAGTGAGTCTTGGGTGACTTTAGTTACACATTCCTGTGGACTGGCGGACTGTAATGGTCCCCACATCTTTGCGATAAGACGGGAGAGATCTGGTTTCACTCCAGTTTAATTAAAGCATTTGCTCTGCTTCACAGAGACCCGCAGAGGGGAGATCTGTTGATAAATAGTGAATGAAGTTCATGTGCTGGTGTCTGACCGGAACAGACCAGTTCTTGGTGGAATGAGAGTGGCAAGGTCCTATGAGGCGATTATTGTTAATATGTGTTTTGATGACAATTAGTTTTAATGTCTTTTTGTAGGAAACAGGTTCAATAAACACTCTTATGATAGGCTAATATAAATATATAAAACAACGTTATAAAGTTTTTAGAGAAAGTGTCTAGAGTGTGAAGAACTATTAAAGGACCAATGGTGTATGTTTAACATTTTGGTCATTTTGTTTATATAGTTCCAAATGTGTTTTTTCATTGTTTAGAAGACGGAACTGTCAATATAAAATGTGGAAAATGGCAACAATAAAGATTAGGTGTGTAAAAGCTTCTGCCTGTTGTTGTATAAGCAACTCTTTAAAACACAGGACCTTCTGGTGCTGTGAGCTCTGCCAACATGGTTGAGCCTCTGTGACCCTGGGCAACGGGCAGTGTGAGATTTCACACGATCGAAACATGGCACTGACTCTCTGGTGTCAGGGTGGCACTGTTAAAGCAGGAGCGAGAGGGAGCTGAGATCACCTGGGCTGATATAAGGGTGTCAGGCTACCTGTGTGGGCTCGCAGAAGTGTGATAAAGTCACTGGCAACCCACCTGCTTGCTGGTGCGACCCCTGAACTTCGTAGCACAGAAACCTCTCTGCACACTCTCTGAGACTGAATGTTCTTGTATACTGTAGCTTTGAAGTTAAGCACTCTTGCAGGCTCAGACTAGTCACATGCTAGTCTGATGTTTTGGTGATGAAATCGTTGGAGAAAAGAAACACTTATTGTAGACTTTGGCCCATTCCAGGGCTGACTACAGCCCGACAACAGTGTGTGCCCATACACAGAGTAACGGAAAGGCCCAATGAGGGGGCTGCCTCAGGTAACAGATACCCTTCTGTCACCTGTTCTTTACACTACCACTGACAACAAGGACCCCCATTCACAACCCACTTGGCTATTCTTCCTTCAGGCTATGAATAAGTTATCATTCCATCCAAGAGGCAGGCTGAAAACTTGGACCGGACCATTTCATGTGGCAGTCATGGGTAAAGCGATCTCCCCATCATGGGCAACTGGAGCCAGAGAGGGCCTCTTCTTCAGCCAGCCTGTAATCCCACCTGGGACTCTTGCTCTCTCTGTTTACCTGGTGCATCAGGCTGGTTCTTTATTCCAGTGAGTGGCAGCTCAGAGGGTCTCGCTTTCACCCCTTTACCATGGCACATTATAATATTTAAAGGCAAACAAGCTTAAGGGGGAGTTTGTAACTGTACCCTAAGTTTAATTTCTGCTAATGTAGCGCAACATGCCAAATGTAACATTTATTTTGAGGATATAGCCTAGTGGATTTGTCATGAAGTAAATACAGGGTGAAGAGAAATTGTGATAACAGTGTTTAGTTAGTTAATCTTGATGAAGGAAGAGGAATAATAATTTCTCACTTAATATATAAGTTCAAACATCAGAAAGGGAAAGAAAGTTGAGTAATTGTTGGTGGCAGATAGGCTGGTTTGAGTATTTTAGAACTACTTTAGATCTACTTTTTTATTTTAGATCTTCTTGGATTTCTCCAGTGTTTACAGAGAAAGTCTAAAATAAGCAAAACTATCTTGTGAATAACAGATTTGTGAGCAACAATTAGTTTAGAGGAGAATGACCAGTTTGGTTTAGGCTGACAGAAAAGCAACAGTAACTAGAATAACTCTTTGTTTCAAACAAAGTTTGCCATGAACTTTGAAGAACGTGGTGCCATTCCTGTCAGCTATAAGAGGAAACTGAGGCTACAATAAACTCACCAAAATTGGACAATAGAGGGTTGGAAAAATGTTGCCTGACCATGTTTACTGCTGCAACTTTCAATTGTTAGGGTCAGAACAAGTTAAATAGCAGTTCTGTTCAAGAAAATGTGGGTCCAACCAGGTTCTAGCAAGGTGTTTTAAGCATTTTAATTATATGGGTTATAAAGGTTGGAAAAGTTCCTTTCGTAGATCTCTGATCTTTATACTTGTATTGCAAAAGCATGAATAAACTTGTTTGCACACCTTAGTCTAATGCAAACAAGTCAATCAATGAATGGACAAACTAGGTGTGTGTGTGTGTGTGTGTGTGTGTGTGTGTAAACAGAAATATATTCATGCAGAGGTTTTTGCTGTGATTTTAAATGCTATAAAAAGTGATTCTTTTATTTTCTTAAAATATGTCTGCAAGGATTCTCTCAGCCCAATATAAAGCACACCAATGACTTCTTTGACTAAAAGGTTAAACATTTTCTATTCTTTAACCTGCCGGTAAATACATAACACACAGATATGTGTTATATTAATGAATACAAGGACATATAAATTAGAAAATATCATTGCATTCATACAAAAACTCTACATGTGCTGCATGTGATCTGCATCTGTGATGCAGATTAAATGTGTACTAATGTGTGTGTAGTAATATTTCTTACTAGATATTAAAACTACATATTAAGACATTAAAAACTTCAAATGCAATACTCACAAAAAACAGCAATTTAACTTTGAATAAATAAAAAGTTCTTAAAGTAGCATTAGTGCATTTCGTCCACACTAGATGACAAGTGACAAGAATTGCAGAGCTAATTTATCTTCTAAAGAAGGCAAACCAACAAAACACAATGACTGTTAAACCTCTTTGGATCCCCTGACAATCTATACAGCAATCTTCAGTGTCACACTGATAAGTACTACAGCCAACCATTTTTGGTATCTTCATCTTTTTACAAGACAATTATTTTCTGTGTTTTGTCCAATATGCTATCACAAGCTATTATTTAAGCTAATATGTGGATGGGAAAATGTTTTTCTCAACTTCAGTAATGGTGTCAAGCAGAGCATTCAATCCCCGTCAAGAGAAGTTTCTGCTGACTGTGAGAGGAACTTGCACGTGAAGATTTCTGATGGCTCAGGCACGCTCAGTGAAGAGGAAAATCGCTTAACCAGGAGGGCAGATTGACAGAGTCCAGAGGTTTTTAGATCAATGTTTTCTCCTGAAGAACTGCTGACTATTCCCATGTTAAACATGAAACATTCCCATGTTACAAAGGAAAAAAACAAAATAATTTTTGCTGGAGAGAGTGAGAGTTCACTCAGCAAGGGCTGAACAATTGCATAGCTACATTTGACAACTTACCTCAATCATAAAGTTGCCCACAAGCCTGTTTAAAAGGACATGTAACCACCAAATAAGATGATCAGAAATGATACACATTAGTGCTGGTTGTTTAATTTGAACTTTTCCACATGAGTTACAAACAGTTATCCACCTAGTTATTCTGCTTTAATAGGTTAGCAAATATGCTGGCCTGTTCTAACCCATGTGTTTGCTGTCAAAATGAATTGAGTGCTGCTTTCTGATACATCCAGATTATATAATATTTTGGGTTACTGGGTCTTTGCTTTGGTAAATGGATCCTTCACACCAGACATTTCCAGCCCCTGGTGCCTTAAAGATACGCTCCTGTCACGGTACTGCTTGCATTTAATAGCCGACTATTTGACTGCCTGAATGACAAGGATTCCTGTCTGACTGGTCAGACTGATTCAAGTGTACAACTGAGGCACAAAACAACACCATGTCAGATTTAATATATAGCATCTCCACAAGTCCTAGTGTTTCAGGAAAAACAACAGTAACGACGTAAATCTGATATATGTGTGATGTTATATGTGGCAAACGTCCCCAGTCATATATGCTTGCTATTGTTGACACCAAGTATCTCAGTCAGTAATATGTTGATTTATCGTGTTAAACAAGAATGCACATCCCCAATACAGTTGGCCCAATATTAATTGATTTCAAAAATTTTTGACAACAAACCAATAAGCTGATTGACTGAGTTAATTTTTTATGAATTGAATAATTATTAATTCATGATTATGGGTGTACTTGTTGCTTGCTGCTACTGAACGCTGTTGTGTTTTGGGCTTGCTGTCCACTACTGAGGGCTTGAGAAAGCAACTCAGCTTGAGCCACCTGGGAGCTGCTTTGGTAATTAAGTGATTAGATGGGCAAATTACAAATTAACATAAAAAACGTCTCCGGTTGTGTCTCATTCCCTTTCTCAGGGAACTGTGATTATGTATGTAACCGGAGAGATTCCCTTTTGAGGGAACTTGACACTGAGTCTGGTTTGATGCTATAGGGAACAACGGTGCCATGTCAAGGGAAGCGGCTGCCACATGGTCCATGTCAAAACAGAACCACCATAGGCAGAACGCAATAATGCCTTACCTGCAGTTAGCTAGCAACAGCTGCTCAAAACTACTGGCCGTTAATGGAGCTCTGGGGGGTAGCAGATTGTGGGTTCTATTCTCAGGGAACACACACACACACACACTGATAAAATGTATAACCTAAATGCCCTGTAAGTTGCTTTGGATAAAAGGGTCTGGCAAAATGGCTCAGGCTTACCCTGGTCTACCCATGTCTCTCAGTCTAGCGACTGACATACAACCAGCTCACACCACAGGCCTACATTAATAATGCTTAAACAGGGTCATAGATCTCACCGGGTGTTAGACTGAGGCTCAACCCAACAAACCGCTAGCTGAGGGGCGCTCACCAGTAAACACAGAGTAAACCAGTAAACACAGAATAACTCTCTGTAGAGCTTATATGTTCTTTGTTCTCCATATGTTCTCTCTGTAGAGCTTATATGTTAAATGTTCTGAAGTAATAGTAATTATTGACTGAACAGTTACCTGTGTGTTTGGAAAATATTACCAGTAACAATGTGCGTGAGTTTTCATGTGTGCTGTACCACTACAAAGTGTATTATTTCTATCTTGTGAGATTTCCCATGCTTTTTAAACGCCTTGTACTAGCAACTAACCAGCTTAGATGAATATGATTCAACTGACAACCATCACAACAATGTGATAAAATCGATACCAGTCCTTTGTAACCCTGGGTACAAAGACACCGCCTTAAAACTCAACATTATATTTAAACAGACACATACCACTTCAGTTAGCAGGAGGGTGGATAAAAGGTACTTAACCCCTGAATAGAGTCCAAGTTGTGTGTTTTTGTGTTTCCTGCCACATGACTGGATAACTGTCTGTGAATGAAGGGAGGGACAGTCAGAACAGGTGGAAAACAACAATACGACTCTGCCACATCTGTAGCCCTCTAGGCTCGGGGACTTATCGTGCCAGCAGATAATAGCACCAGTCCACACACACAATGACAGTGCACGCATACGGGAAACAAGGAAAACCGCATAAAAAATAAACACAGCTCTTCTCTCTTAGCCTGTCTCCCTCTCACTGTGCTTTACAGAGCGCTGCTTGTTTTGTTGGAGAAAGAGATAATGGGCAGACAATTAGCAAAGGCCTCTCCTCGCTGCTGGAGCATAAAGGGGCACTCCCTGCAAACCCACTGATCAAACATGCCTAATGCATTTTGGGTGAGAGTCCTTTCTGACTGATGTGCCCTCAGCAGTTTGTGAGACACTTGACATCTCCAGTTAGAGAGGCAGAGACTCTGTGTCTGAAAATATCTGATATTGACTTAAATTCAATTATTGAACATGCAGGAGACAGAAAAGGTGATGATTAAAATGTGTGTAGATTCACAAATCTTCTTTGTTAAGCATCAACACTTCTTTAATGAAACATTTTACACAGCATAATATTAGATACAACAGAGTCTGTGGGACTCAGGTCTACAACAAATGGTGCAGGACCTGTTACATTCCAAAGTTATTCCAGAAATATAAGATGCAGAGAAAGATTCAAAATAAAACTATAAACACAAGTGTCGTGTTGAGGTAGGTTTTAGACATTTTTTACTCATCTTCACCATCTTCATGAGTTACAGTTGAGTAAAAAGTACAATGTTTTACCAATTGCTTGTGTTATCTACAAAGTGGTGATGTTTAGTTTTGGTAAAAATGGATGGAATTACTAGGGATTCATTAAGATACAGGAAGTAGTTTGGATAATCTAATGGAATAATCTACATCATCTGACCAGCTTTCTTACAGATGACTTACAAAGATGGAAAGGTGTACAGTTTTAAAAATATTTGGGTGTTATTATTTAGTTATTTAAAATGTGCACTGACCTTATTCGCTCACATTTACAAGAGCCATTTAATGTATCTGGAAACTTTTACATTGAAAAATGTACCAGTGTCTTTGCATTTATAACACAACATCAAACAAATTATAGTAGACCTTTTTTTAGGCCAGAAGCCAGAAGAAACGCCACAAAACTAAACTGTTCAGTTATATATGGAATATGGGAAATTTCTCACTGTGAGTGTTGATACCCCTGATAGGCAAACATCCATCATTCCCAAAAACTCTTCTTTAAAAGCCACATCAGTGTGTATGTATGTGTGTGTGTGTGTGTGTGTGTGTGTGTGTGTGTGTGTGTGTGTGTGTGGACAGTCAATCATTCATGTCCTGCTGGGTTGCAGAGATTATCCGATAGTAATACACTCACCAGTAAATGTTCCTTTTACATGCAACTCTTTCAGTACAAACTCTAGGCATTGCTATATTGGTATATAGCCCATATCTATTCAGTAGAGCAAATACTGACTGATGTATGTTAACATCTCTCTCCCTCTCATTCCAACAGTGTGTTTGTGAGTCACAGTACATCTGGAGCCTGTATACAGGGTCAGCAGGCCCTCTTTTATCTGAAAAGCGATTTGGTCTTATCACAAAGCTAAGGGCAGGTGCTCTATCAGTCATGAATTACAGTCATGAACCGACCGTAAGTATCAGCAGGGATAAGGGGGCATTTTAAACAGTCTGTGCTCACATTTGCTGAAATATGTCTAAGATAAATCTCTATATACCTTTCCTGAGTAATGCAAGAAAACCAAATGCTAAAACTTCATTGAGAATTTTACGAACTCCTCTGAGCTTTGAAAGGGCGACGGCTGAGTAAACACAAAGATATTAAAATACACCTAAATCACATGAAATTGTGATGCCACAGTTAAGCATTCCCCTGATTGGCTGGAGCATCTGTCCTTCAGGATCTAAGAGCTTGATGAGGTCATGCACAAAGATCTGAGATCTGTCTCATGTAGGAGCTGTTGGATGAAGCTGTTAGATCCTAAGCTGTGACTCATCCCTCAGATAAGGACCTTCTTAAACAAGGGATGAGCCAATAAATCCTCTAGTTGGACTTCATGCACCAGCTTTAGGTGATCACCTAGTAACCGTGGTCAGATAAGCTGAGGGTATCTGAAAAAAATGCACGTCCCTTTAAAATCAGACAAGCTGCTTAAACCAGTTGACTGCTTTGGTCCAACACAGAGTCCAGCCAGCTATAGTAGTGAGGTATGTTTGAAATACCTTCTTGCACATAAATACTTTGCTGACAAAAGTTGCAGACTACAGGAGCTACAGGCAAAAAAGGTCAACATTTTGCAATACATGTAATAAAACTTAAAAAGCTTTCTACTCATTTCTGTGCGTGCAGATTTTGTGTGGGCCCACATGAGTAAGTTATGATGCTAACATAATTACAGACAATACTCATGTGTGTCATAATGGTGCTGTCTAGGGGGCAAGAATAATGAGGTACAGAAGTTAACATAAAGATTGTTAGGGATTGTTAGCAAACATTATTGCTAACAACAGCTTATTTTCATACAAATTTGCTCTGACGATTTTCTGAGGGTTCATTTAGGCAAATAATCACCTTTGGCCAAATGCTCTATCATATTTTCTTTCTAAGAAAGTTTTTTAATTTTCACATTTTAATTTTAAGAAATTTTAAGGAACAAACTCAGGTATTATGTTTCAGAAATAATTTACAGAATGTAAACAGAAGTGTAAAGACAAAAGTTAAAAAAGCAGCAATACTTATTTGGTCATGTTTAACGTCTCTTCTCAATAAAAATTGTGACAAATGTTTATTGCTTCTGAAAACATGATTATATCATTTAAACAAGTCAGCTTTTACAGCTGTAAACTATTACAGCTTCTAAATAACAAGCATTTTTATAGTATGTGGCATGCAGTGTTAAAGTGTGGTCACTTAATGTTGGTTTCTTAACTATTATAAAATTTCAAATCATGTTTTTGCTTATTTAACAATGTAATTTAACAACTGTTAATATATTTAGAAAGACATTATTGTCTATTCAACAATCAACAATATTTAGTGTTTTTTAGGGTCGAAAGCAATTAAACTATTGCAATTGTAAAGAAGCAAAGACCCCTATTGTTTAGAGGACATTAAAAACATTAAAAATGTATTAAACTGCTTATAACTTTTGATTAATTTGCCTTGTCTGTTTTAGATTTATAGTGCTATAATTTTCAACTTTATTTCCATCCACCATTTTGAGTTATTTTAGAAACTCCTTCTAGGTTGCATGTCCGATTTGCACAAACTCTTGCATGCATCGTTTAGGAAAACTCTGGACAAAAAGATATTAAAGGCTTGTAAACAGATCAAATGGTTCTTAATTAACATGTCAAGATTTGACTTGTTTTTAAACCCATAATCAGTGGTATTTCCCTTTGTGACCCCATAATTGCTGCTTGCAGTTATATTTAATATCTATTCAGAATTCTTCAATTTCCCTGAAGGACAAAGCAAAGATTCCACATAATTTATTTATTCCATAATTCCAAATATTCTCCTTCTTCTTCAATTTGTTTTTTAAACTAAACATTGTTAGGCTAGACAGCACAGGTAACTTAAGGCAGGTGACTTCAGTTCTCTAACCTCATAGCTGTTTTGGGTGCAGGGGCTTCATTAGGGGCTGTGTTCTCTATTCTCATTATTTACCCCATCATCTCTCAAGCATTCCACTGAATCTGACAGCCCATCCCACTGCAGAAGTAACAGAGGCTCCAGCAGCCACAGAGCTAATGAGTCCTGATACAATGATTTCACACACTAATCACATGCTAGCTCTGAGAAACAGGGTTTATGTGGTAAATGAGTTGATGATTTGCGTTTAAAAATGTGCATGTGGCAAGTACACAACATCAACACACAATAATCATGAGTTAAGCTAATAGAAGCAGTGAAATCTACATTGTTTAGCATATGTGAATTATGTGTAGACAGACAGACACAGGTACATTTTACTGCAATATACCGATACCTATAGTTTTAGCCTCGCTCTAGTGATCTACAAACTTAGAAAACCCTTAAACTGCAAAGCCGTTTTTTGTCCGGTGTCTCGAACCACACCTCCACTCTGCATTTGCTCACGTCCTCCTTTTAGCTCCCTCGCTTGTAAAATGTTGCTTTAACATTAGCTTCACAACATTGCAATAATGGATCCACATGGAGACAGTCTCTCCGCTGTCACGCAACCAGCAGTAAAGTTCAGTGGCAGGCTATTGTGAGTTAGGTTTATTTTATATGGAACACATGTCCATTAATGACAGACACAGAGCACGCGTGGTTTGGCTGCCCACAGAATTATGAGAATGATTACAGGGGACTGGGGGAGGGGGCGTTTGACAGAACCACTGCTTTGATCATTCTGTACACCAAGGTGGCGCTGAGGAAACTCAGAACCAACGCTGGCAATCGTTTCGATGCTAAAAGTTTCCCACACATGGCAGAGGGAAATGGAGGATTCTGTGCGAACCCCCAGTACAGTTATTAAGGTTGGTGGGTTTCTTGGCACAACATTTATTTTGACAGTATAATGGCAAGCAAAGCAATTATTTTTGAGCACCACTGCAAGAACGCTATTGGTATCAGATTCTAGCTTGTGTTTAAGAGGTGAGATGGTTTCTCAAAGTTTTGCTATAGTGGTGGTGAAAATTGGGGCTGAGTGAAATGGTATTGGGTGCCCCCCTTATTAGGGGCACAGTAGTGATTAACCAGGTTTATATTAATACATTTCTCTCTACTTATTGTTGTGGCCAAACCTGCAACCTTTGAAAAACAACAGTCTAAGTATTAGCTATGTTTACACTAATCTGGATACATTTGAAAACTTGTAGCCCTTTGGCCACACTAGTGTTTACAGTTTCTCTTCACACTGAAATGTCTGAAACATGCAACATTTACGTACATTTATCTAACATTTATCCTAAAATTTGCATGACTGCATCACATGACCATTTTTGTTTTTGAAAGCCTCTGTTTTAGAATCCACACAACAATGTGAAAACAGCATTTGCAAATGTATCCACTTTTTTGTTAACAAAACATAGTCTCAACAAAATAAGAAAAGGCTGCGTTTTCAAAAAAAAAACATATTGGTCTGGACAAGGCCTAAAATTATAATTATACAACCACTTTCCTGGAAACACTGTAAACATTGTTTAAGTGTGGTTTTATTTGCTGTCAGAGGAAAAGTAGACTCTCATTATTAATGCTTTAAATACCTTTTTAAACTTTAAAGTTCCTCTAAGGTGACCCTGACATGCTTCTTTGTTTCATTCAGATTGTTGGTGCATTGCTTAAAAATATTTCCCATAAAACATGTCCATGTCTGGTATGAATTTAGTCCTATAAAAAAACACAAAACAAACTCCTTTCAGATACATTGAAAGCTTTAAAGACGTCCTTAAGAAATTCATGTAATAAACTGGTGGGAAGATAAAACTGGGGTAAAGTTACCTTTAGTGCCTCCAAGAGCACAGACTCTGTAACCTCAAATCTCTCAGACTGTTTTTCACCAAGCACACTTCAAACCTGCAGATATCTGATATCAGATACAAAGCCAAGCAGTCCCTTGAGTTTGTTAGAAGACTGAAATGAAAACTGCATTGCCGATCACAGTTTACACTGAATCCTCAATGGCACCTCATGTTTATATAAAGCTTTGTTTAAACTTTCTTCAAACATCTAAATAAATCTCAGTGTGACCAGTTTATCTGTAAAAATGCAGATATTTGTCTGATAAATGTATAGATATTTTTTTCTGGTTCCCACATGCAGAGAGCTACACTAATTCAGATTATCAGTTATCTTAAAAAACTCCTGTAATAGTTTAATATGGGGGTTGTTTCACTGTTTAAGACGACCATGGGAAGATTTGGTTATAAGATGATGTAGATTTAAGAAAGACAGACAGAATGGTTGACTAATTTGATTGTTTAGTAACTTGTTTGTTGATTGGTGTTGATTTATATATTTTTAGTCATAAATTCTATAAGCACTTAAGGTAGAGGCATGTCTCTTGTGTCCAGGGTTAGATGATCTCGGGCAGATTGTGTAGAGGTTGTAAACTGGTAAACTGCACAACAGTTTATAACAGAACTTTACCCTGTTTGTGAACTAAACAACTTAAGTAATACATAAATGAACCCAATCAATTTCACTGTTAATGTGAAACACAACACTATTTTATAACCACAAAAGAAATATGGTTCTGTTTAGAACTGTTCTGCTTCTAAATGACTAAACCAGCTCATTGTAGCCTCCTAAGTTGTGTGCATTTATTTTAACTTGTGAACTGTATTGTCAGCATTACCTGTTTTACTAGTCATTGTATTAAGTGTGTTTGCAAAAGACTAACAATCTATTTTGAAAAACGAATGGATGGATTTAAATGGCTTTAAATTCAGGATGGATGGATGGATGGATTGACGTTTACGTTCAAGACACGCATGTAAAGGAAGTTGATGCAAATTGCGGCAACCATTTACCAGCAGAGGGCGATGACGACAAAGCACTTCGGATCAACTGCAATACAAACATGTGATACCGTTGCATCCATGAGTATAAAAAAATGACTGTTTTAAAGAGGCAGGAATGTTCTGCTCCTTTAAATTATACACTCAGCTTCACCCACCAGTGTGTAAAAGGTATCAAAACATTTTCTGCACAGAATATTAATATTAGAGAGAAGCAACTCAATACAAAATTCCCTCTCATGCAGTGTGTGTATAATAGTAATATTAATGATCATCCGTTTCTAGTGTTTAGGTATGTAGGTTTATGGAGTGCACACTATGGAGTTGTTGTGACACTAAAAACTGTCACAGCCATTATTCAGCCACTAATTGTTTTAGACAAACATGTTTTTTCTCCGTGAGAGGGAAGGTTGAAAATTTGGCTCTGTTCATTGTACATAACAGAACTTAACAATAGACTCCCAATAAAACGAGTTCTGTGCTGATGCTTTTAGAAAGAGAAAAGAGGCGATGGGCTTTTAATTATAAGCCGGGGCTTTGGGGATCTCATTAGTCATTGTGCGCGGTCGTGCGGGATCTATGTGGCCGGCAGGCAGGCGACAGGCGCCGGACTCTGGACAAAGAACTGGCTGCTGCTAAAGCTGCGGGGCGTCCCTGCCTCCAAAACAGTGACACTTTTCTCAACTTTGTCTCCTTCCTCATAAAAACGTATAATGATGAAAACGAAATCAACCAATGTTAATGTTATATTGATGGCGCTGAAGGTGCCAAAAGTATAGATAACATAAAAATAACCTTTTAAAAGATTTGTATTGTCTGCTGCTACTGAACCAGACAGATCGTGAGGGCAATATTTGTTATCGCCAGCACGTTGTAGATTATGCAAAAATGTATAAATAACGTATTTGTGAAAATATAGTAGGAAGAAATATTATTTTTCACCTACGATTCATTTGTACGAGGTACCAAAGATCAACAGATGGCGCAGTTACATCAAGCTAAGCTGTAAACTATACGATACCGTTCACTGCTGAACGGCGCACAGCCAGTTAAAGCAATTGAACGCATCTGCACGCATGCATTGCGTTTTATTAAGCACGGTGACATTGTTTAGATAGTTAAATTAGATGAGTATGATTTTCTTGTGGACCGATTGAATCTCAACCGATGCCAAATCACACAAGGCAGGAAAGTGCAAGATTAACTCGTTTTTTTAATCTAACCAATGCCAAAAAACTACCCAGTACGAACGAGTTGATTATATATGACATCTGCAGAAACCACCGCATTTCTATAAGGCTTTTTGTGACTTTACAGAGAAGTAACCTAATGCTTGCAACAAGCCCACAGCCAGTAAAGCTATGTAACCATTTCACTTAAAATCCTTACGAATATTCTACATGGATAAAAAAGGCTATATTAAAACAATAAAAATGTAAAGAACATAAATAAAATAACTACAACTGACAGACTATTCCATTTATCTGTATAGACACAGGCAACAGTCTTCTGGAAAACAAATGACATCTTTAGTCTATTTGTCAAATATAGAGTGACTGTATTGTTTTCTATGACCTGCAAGTATACTTACAAAATGAAGACTACATAAAACACTTTCGTTTTATTTAATTTGAGAATGAAACATAATTGTTAATTTACCTGATATGTTTAAATAACTCTGGAAAGAGAAACTAGACCCAAACTGTCTCAATGCAAGATTAGAAACCTGAGTTTTCCCTGCCTACGGACCATCCCTGTTTTCAGTTTACTTCATGTATCTGGAAATCACAATCCAAACACCTTCTGTTTCCTGTTATCAAACGCTGGATAATATTTACGTTTGTAAATGGGAAATATTTATTTGTGTGTGTATATGTGTGTGTGTGTTTACGAGGACACAAATGTGTATAATGATGTAAACATGGTTTACGGGACACTTTCTGTGTGTGTGTGTCAATCAACAAACTGAAAACGTATAGTATAATACACAAATACACTGTTCTGAATAAATTAAAATTTGTCTCCTTCAAACCAATCACGTATTTACATGTGTTTTACTTTTATTATTATAAATAATTAGAAAAAACAAGTCCCAAATGCTTAAAAGTCTAGCATCCTCTGATATTCCTTAGATAACAGTCCTGTTTTGCAGAGATATAAGCTGCAGGATGTATGGCTGAAATTGTCTGAAAATTATGACATCATCATTCAAATGATGAGCTGTCCATAGTCGAGATACAAGAAATGTAAATTCAGTCCTCAAAGTTGTAAGTAAGCAGTCAAAGTTTGAAAGTCTGCAGGCCTTTGTAGATCCATTAAAAGGAAACACAATTTCCATAAAATCCAGATATGGGGTCTGTGATGCACTCGATAAGGGACGTCGCACTAAGCAATAGCGAAACACTGACCTTTTTTTCCAACAGTCAGAAGGTGTGTTATAACAGCATGTGGTCACTTTGGTGAATCGCCACCTGGAGACATGTCTCTGTGTTTTTCCAGTCCGCTAACTAGTCTTTGTATGTTCTGCAGTTCGTTAATGGAGTCCTTGACTGAAGATTTGGGAGATCCTGTATTCCGGCTGGTTCCAGTTTTGTGGCTTTGGTGCTCTGATATGGGACTGTCCTCTCTGCTGCCTGATTTTGATGACTCTGACTCCGCATTGAGAGTGTTTGGTAAACTGCTGGTTAGCAGACCACAGCTCTGAGGAATTGATACTGGGATCTGATAGGGGCTGAATCGCAGTCCTGGTTGAGTCCTGCTGAGAAAAGGGTTCCTGCTGAGGGAAGAGGCGGCACTGCCGGCGGGGATTGCGGAGGCTGCCGCGGCTGCAGCTGCCATGTACGGGTAGGGCAACAGCCCCCCGAAAGGTGGCATAGAAAGACCCTAAACGCAGATAAAAAATAAGCAACAGTGTTAATATATTGTCAGACCAACAAGGATAAATAATGATAATATAGCTTACAAAAAATATGTTATTAATTGTCTATACATTATGTTACTGTTACGTGAGGTAGCAGAAAAACATTTATCAAAATGCATGATAAGTGGTAGAACTGCATTCTTTTAATAACTGACAAAATTATTTTAATTTTTCTCTATATTGTCCACAAATAAACATCTTTTCTCTTTGTTTAGGCCTGATTCTGAATTTGTAAATCACTTTTATTAGAAATGTGTGAATGTGTCTGTGAATATTTAGAAGCAGGCGTGTATTACGGTGATATCATGGACAACAATCATACCTGAGATGCCAGCATATGTTGTGATAGGTGAAATGGAAAATGGTTGGATGAACTACTCTGAGTGGAGAGTCTTCCATTTTCTAGTCCACTTGCTCCAGACATAGAAGCTAACAAGTGTCCCATGCCCATAGTTGAGAAAGCGCTAGGAGCCATAGCAAACTGCCCAGGATGAAATAAAAGTGGTTGTCCTGTACTCAGTGGGTTAAAGAAACTTTGATTGTGTAAACCAGAGAGGGCTAGACTGTGACCTACACTGAAATGTGACGGGCTCTCTGTTTGAACCATCAGGGGTGAAAACCCGCCTTTGGTTGTGCTCAGGCCCACACAGTCCTCGTCCTTTTTTGAGGTATCTGAATCTTTCAAATTTCTGCCATCCAGCTTGTCCTTCTCCAGGTTTCTGATATTGAAAACAGAGTCATTGTCCTTCCTTGAATCCGAGCGGTCCCCCTTTTTTTCCAGATTAGATCTTTCCTTAACTCTGTCTTCATGTGGGCTGAATGGGGATGGTGGTCCCTGGCTTGGACTACTAACTCGGATTGACCTGTCATCATGTTCTTCAAGTTCAAAGTCGCTTTCATTGCCATTTTTGTCATCTGTAAAACAGAAATAAATTGAGAAAATAGATATTATTTTCTGTTGTTAAAATTGAATTCCAAAGCAATAAGTGTTTGGTATTATTTCCCTTCTATCATATCACATCAAGTAACTGTTTAATCACTCTTTTTGCTTATCAGATTTAAAAATGTATTTTCCACATAATCCTCTTCCTTCCTTTATACGAAATGTCATATATGACACAATGGGCCTGACGTCATATATGACACAACGGGCCTGTTGTTTGTAAAACTATTGGGATTTAGTTATGTTGAAGGTAAAATCCTTATGAGCTCTTAAATTACTTAAAATCAAATTCATATAATACATTATCTGTACCAATGCAACATGACCTCAGAGAAGTAATGATGTCTGTATTTTAATATATATGGATTATCATTGACTGAATCTGTTGTTGGATTGTTGAGCCTAGGGCGCATCCTTTTATCAGCCGAAACATGTATACAGTTTAGATTTAGTCTGAAGATCTTTAAATACTTTCAAATACATTTGTGCTGCAATATTTCTGTCAGAAAAAGCAAACATCTGCTCATGCTATGAACAAAGTACATTCAATCTTTATGGGGATTTAACTAATTATAATTAAATCTATCCCTCAGTAAGCTTTGTGAAATATCAGTCATCATCCATCCATTCCCTTCAGGTTCACAGTGAGCTGGAGTCTATCCCAGCATCTCAGGCCATAGGCGGGGAATATTCTGAGCATATGGCACGTTCACACACTCACTTACACAGCTAAGAACAATTTTACTCCACTTTACCTAACACTCATATCTTTGTGAGGGACTGTGGGAGAGACGACAGAAAACAGACACGGACACATGGAGAACATGTAATATCCACACAGAAAGATGCAAACTCTTCTTGCCTTAGTCTGGTCTCAAACTAGTAACCAGCAGTGCTACCCAGTACCCATCATTCTATAGTCAGCATTCTATTCATATATTAGTCTCAACATACCGCTTTTGCTTAACCTAAATTAAAAAATAATATAATAATAAAAATTCTTTCTTATCTTTGGCACTTAAAAAAGAGCAATAAATCGGTTTAAGCAATTGTTCAATCTAAGCAAGGTCTCTTTCTTTTGGTTATTAAATGCAACATTATGGCAAAATGTATAATGAAAATGTTAACAAAGACTAAATAAATTAGCATATTTGTATGTTAATAGTATATAAAATCCCTTCCCGTCGGATCATTAAATATTTTTAGCCTGCAATTGGTAAAATATGCCAAAAATAAACGATTAATGAATCACAAATGATACAGTAAAGCTATGATCATGCATATTATGTAACTGCACAGGAAATGACATCATTCCTTTACTGGGTCAACATGGCAGTACATGACGGTCAACTCTTTACATGTATAAATCATGATTTATACTCCCTCACTTTTTCATGGCAAGAAGGAACCAACAGGTTCTGCCTTTAAAAATAGCGACGCACAATAAGATACACAATATATTCATAATCAATTTTGGTTATAGGAGTCCTATATATGAGGGAAACCTCTATGTTGTTGGAGGTAACAGACAAAAATTATGCATAGTTCAGAAATACATAAAGTTTTAGTTTGTTTTACCTCTAGATGCGTTAAACTTAAGTGGACTTGTAACGGGTCCAGTCGTTGAGTGAACCGAATCCCTCCCAGCAGTCTGATCGCACGATGATCCGTCCGATTCTCCTCCGTCTCTATCCGCTTTACACTCGTCATACATGCGCATTGATGGCAGGGCTAATTGTTTTCTATAACGCAATTAAAATGACTGTTATATCTACTACATAATATATATATATATATGTTTCCTGCTTATTCAATTGTTTAAAATAAACAACAATACAGCAATACCTTTTTTCTCTTCTTCCATTCCCCGTGTCTCTAAATCCTTTTGCGAAAGGATTATGATCGATTTTCAGTTGTGTGATCTGGTAGAGAAGTGAAATTACATTTAACATACATTTAGCATGCATACATTTATTTACAACAACTACATTTATTGCATTGGCAAACTCAAATAAATAGCCTTAAATTTGTTCTCTGTCTAATGGCCGATATCAATTCCTGATTTAGTTTCATGCATTATAAGTATTACACAATAGTTTCGTTTGCTATGTTATGTTTGTTAAAATATATTGTGTTTTAATATATTTGCACAGTAAATCTCAAGATATACAACCGAGTATTTCGTGCTTCTGTCGATATGACATGTGACATATGTAGAATAAAATTTTACGATGTATGTCCACACACTGATAAATTATAAACAAACAAATAAATAAATGCAGTAAAAGCACATTCAAAAGTAATAATAACTAATAGTATTCTACTTAAACACTGCAAAACGTCCTTCCTAGTAACTTACCTTGTCATTCTGATACGCGGTGACGGCTATAAAGTCTGTTTCAGGAAATACATACGTCCTGAAAGTGCTGTATGGGAGTTTTAGGATGTCGTTGGCTCTAACGATGTGAAACCTGGGCTGGTACTTGTGCATTGAATTTAAAATGGTCTGAAAGATAGAAAACAATGTTATTGACCAGACTTTGTTATTTGCCCCGTGGCATTTATGCAGTTGTTCTAAAACGCTTTCATGAATCATTTAGAGAAGATTTTACTTTTAAAACATTGTCCAAGCAATAACACCTCCTCTTTCTCTTTCTCATAAACGTCCTCTTTAAAGACTACACAACATTTCAAAATCATAATTTATTTCTTTGTTAACTTCAATAACTTTATTTGATGTAATCCAAACATATATTTATGTCAAAGGTTGCAACCAGATAGAAAACCATAGGAGGCAAATTATTTGCCACAGTGATTTCTTAAATGTATTTCTGCATAAAATATATACAGATACAATTACATGCAGAAGTTGCAATTGCACAACAAAAACAATTAATGTAACTTACAAATCCGTGTTTATCCGAAATATTATTAGTCAGTTTAAGTTTGTGGAACGCAACAGGCTTTGCCATCCATTGCTCGCCCGTGGCGGGGCTGTCCGGGTGAATGTACATTCGTTTGGGCATCTCCGGATCGGCCTTTCCTGCTACCATCCACCGAGAGTTGTGAAATTTGTATCGACAGTCGTCTGCCGCAACAATATCCATCAAAAGTATATACTTTGCTTTTTTATCCAGGCCGTTCACTCGTACTTTAAAAGGAGGAAACATTCTCCTGTGACGGAACAAACAGACAGTATAACTCTAGAGAATCAGATTATTTATTTGACATAATAATAATAATAATAATATTTATTTGACATCCTGAATTGAAGTAAATAACAGAAAATATAGTTCAGCTAAAGTTTCAGTAATTGTATATTCTTTGTCTACCCTGCATGCCACAGTGAAAAGAAACAGACCCAACATTGTAAAGAGCCGTTTACTCGCAAACGCTTCGTTTCGTTCATTTTATTTCGCTTATTTATTTTTTGTGATTATTTTATTTTTAAATCAGCAGGACAGTTTTACTTCAATTCGTTTAATTCTTATTCGTAGTACATTCATTTATACCATATAAACTTTACAGTGTAACTTTTGTATTGTTTTTATTTTTAAAAGAAGTATAGCTGCATTTGCGCAATATTAATAAATGCACTACGTGAAAACCCAATAACAGGCTTGTATTACTATATTATGTCTTAATAACAGGAAATGCTAATGTTATTGTGAATCGTGTATTTAACATATACAATATGTAGAGTGTTATACATATACAAACAGTATTCCTGACTCCATTTGATCCAACTAAAATATGCTTCTAAAACATGTTTGAAGCAAAACTATATGTTCTATAGTAAAACAAGCACATTCTTCTTTAGGTTATTTTTAGCCTTAAATAACCATAAACCATAAATATCAAAGATAATGACTCAGAAAAGTGGGCATCTGTACCTTCCTGATTTTGTGATGACCATCTCGGTTCCAATTTTGTGGAATTGATCCCAAAGCTCTTTAGCTTCTAATGTAACTTTAGGATCGTCTTCAACATCCACCTCTGGCTCTAGACTTTTAAAAGAGCGAAGATGAGCCGCCTGGTGGTCATGACCCAGCGCGGCGTGTAAGCTAGCCCCAGCCGCGCCAGAGAGCGCATGATCCGCTAGAGGTTTACTGAGAAACGGTGGTAAAGTGAGAGCCGGGAAGAAGGAGGGCTGAGCCGCAGCAAGGAAAGCTGACATGGGAAAGTCGGCCGGCCTGTGCGCGTGAAAAGGGTGATAAGCCATAGCGTTCGCTGTAAAAACTGGATCTCTCATCGGTGCATCCACAGAGCTAGAGGAACGTATAACATTCAAAAATAACTGCGCCTGAAACTCGCGTAAGTCCGTCTGACTGTATCCCTCCTACAGCTGATAGATAAGAGTGCTGGTCTCACAGCAGTGAAAGACAAGTAGTTCAATGTCACTCCTGCTGGGAATGCTGCGATTCCAGCACAGTGATGATATCCTTCAACTGACACCTCTGCAGATATTTACTTTTCCTTTTTTCCAAGTCGCAATAGAAATCAAACCAGTTCCGATAACATGGATGAGGAAAGCAGTGATCACTGATGAGGAATTTGAAGGATCCTTTTCCCGATCGCTGTGCAACTGTGTCCGTCTCACGCGTCCCTTCCAACTGGATCCGCGCACTAATGAACCGAACCGTCTTGATTGCAGATTTTACGCGATTTTACGCACTGTGGACCAATTGTGGAGCTCCATAGGCGTGGTTTTGACAGCTCCAGCCAAGACTGTGAAAGGGGGGTTGGCTATAAGGTGTCGGAAGCATTTGCAGTAAGAAAACATGTCAAAAGATTAATATATTAACCAATGACGGAGTAGAGAACTGGAGATCCCTCCCCAAACGCATAACCTAACGCAGCATGGTAAACTGGATGTGGGCAGCCGGGTGATGGAGTTTTCCCGGCTTGTGTTTTACGTTTTGTCAGTTTTGATGTGTTATGCCTCGATTGTCGACTTTCTAAAGCGTTTGCGCGTTTATAACATAAAAACAGTAACTAATTTTTTAAAGAAATTGACGCTGTTTTGAGCGGTTTTGAGTTGGCTAATAATATCATATATTACACCAAGTCAATACTCACGGCTGAACGCAACCAAAGCAATGATTTGTTTGTTTGTTTGTTTGTTTTTAAGCAGTAAAATGATTTTAGGATATTATAGGATAATCGGGTTTATTTCTCCAACTCAACACAATGCTGGCGACAGTGACTTTAATGCTCGCGTTAAGAAGAGTGTATTTTAAAGCAAAGAGAAACGAAGTTTTTCTTGAGTTTTTCCAGCTCAAGGATCGCCTGCTGGAAGGAACAGAGGTACTGCCGAGACATAGTTTGTAGAGCATTAGCTTTTAGCAACAGCATATAACCTTTATAACAGTCTGTAGAAAATCGGTGCATGTTCAGGGATCATATATTGATGCATACAGAGTTTTAAAAGTTTTATAGTTCACAAAACTAGTTCACGAATAGGTCGACAGAGTACAGCAGAGCAACAGTCTTTAAAGCTCTTTAAGCAGTCGTGTACCTTTAAGAGGGTCGTCAACAGACCCCTGATTAAGAGGGACTCAGTTTGTTAAAGAGCGCTTGGCGCCAGACGGCTGGAGTCCCACAATAAGAACCTACTCCTGTCAATTCATATTTAGCCCCAAATTCTCACACAGGCTGCACCATTCACGCAATGTTATTAAAAGTTTACAGGTCGAGTAAAAAGAAAAATACTTTTTATTTAACAATCAATTAAACAGTAAAACTACAGAGCTGGAAGTTTTACCTCGTGTTTTTGAATAATGTCAAAACAATGAACTTTGTCCACAACACTAATATTTGTCCACAACGCTTGTTATTTGTTCTGTGACTTTTTGTATTTTTTATTGTTTTCAATTTTATTTGTTCATATAAAATCTGTATTTATATATCAGAAAACTCGACTGTAGTCCTCAGAGATGACGTCCAACCCAACAGCACAGAACAGGACTGTCCTGGGATGAAGACACAGGTTGCTCAGGGGATGGAAGTCGGTCGGCGAGTTACGACAGATGCAGGGAGCTGCTTAATTCATGCTTTCCAGCAGTTACGGTGAATCTCCGGGATTTTCTGGAATGGGTACATGGACTCTCACAACAGAGTAAGGACATCAAATGCTGTTTTGGATAATCCTTTTATCGACGTTAACAACCCACAAATTCCTATTTGGTAAGCGCTTTAGCTTAGTTTTATTATGGGACAACCTTGTTTCCGAGGTGTAAAAGACTGACGCAGGTGGAAGTTTGATTTTTAATTTGTAAAAAAAAGTATAAAAACTTACAATCATCAAGAATAGATATGAATATTTAATTTATTGTGTGTATATAATACTAATGTTAAATTTAAAAGTTGAAAATATGGATGAACTATTTCCTGATTAAATTAAATGAATTACTATTCTATATTGTTTACTGAATTATTGATTTTGTTTATGTTACATTTTATGTTGGGTTTGAAAGAATATAATTTTGTGCATCGTTACACAGGCCTAAAGCAATAGTTACTTACTATAGTTTCTAGCAATAGTTTCTAACATTAAATACTTAATGTTAGCAAAACAACATTCAATAGAATACATTTTCTTGTGAAACAGGTCAAATAATATAAAAAATTGAAGACAAAAGTAAATCGTTTATGAGACTGAAAGTGTTAACTACAAATCATCAGTAACCACCGTTTTATAGTCTACAATAGAAGAGAGGCTTGCACAGCACAGAATGACCACCAGTTAATGGTTTTACCATGTATACACTCATCAAGTTAATTATATAAACAAAGTATCCGTGTACAACTCATTTATTTGCTCTAGAAAATTTACTCCAAAATCCAATCTTCCAAAACGGACAGTGCTGTTTTCCTCATGCGTTATTTTAAAGAACGTATTTCATTAAGATCTTCTCCAATCTTTCTGTTTTCCAAAACACTATCCACAGTTTGGCCTTTTAAGTAAATGGACTGCTTAAGAAAAGAGAAAACTACATAGAAAGTTATTTATTCCCTGTAGGCTATTTGGTTAACATTTCACAGTATTACCTAGAAAATATTGTATTTATCCTTTGGATCAGGTTCTTGGCGCCAGACCGTTTAAGACCTGTCAATGTTCTTTATATTTCTTCAGTCCAAGAACAGTCTAGAAAAATCACTCATACACGTTTTCTTCTGTTTCTTGCAGAGCTTTTTGTTATAGATGCATATTCTGCCACCACAAGCAAAACATGTAAAATGTAAACTGTCTTTATTTACACATTTTATGAGATGTAAGGCCAAACAGAGGCTTATTATAAACACATTCTTCTTGTTTATGTTCTTGTTTATGTTCATAATTTTCACACACAATCTAAAACAAAGGATCGATCTTTTCATCAAATATAAATAAATGAAAGCATAAGCAAGTTGTACCAAGAATGGGTCACACTGCGTATCACCATATGAACCTTTTGAGCACTTGAGTTTGTATCGTACATTTACGGGTCATGTGTCTCACAAACGCGACAGGTGCGATCAACTCTTAATACAGGCTGGATAGCCAAACGTTTACTTTAGTCATTTCAGAGAACGGAAAAAATGTAGAAAATTTACTTATGACAGAATTTTTGTAATAATATGTCACTTCTGTCCTTACTATAGACTTCCAGAATAAAATATAGGCGTATAGCAACAAGCACTGATATATTCTACACAGTCGTCTTTTTGTAGAGCAATGTTTTATATAGATGGTGTTTAATAAAACAGACAATTGTGAACTATGCAATAGAGTTTGCTGGGTTTTTTTTAGTTTTGGTAATTGTTAACACAAAAGCTCTTTAGCAGGTAGTTTTAACAGGTAGATCTCCCTTAAACTGCGACGTTTTGTGACACAATAAGAACCACACATGAAATTTACAATTTAGCATCCAACCAACTGTTTAAATATTACATACCATATTAAATATTAAATATTACATACCATAATCAATAAAAACATAAAACCATGTTTCCATTATGCTATAAATTTGGAATGTCTTCGGCTAAAGCTCCCAAGTATTTGAAAGCAGAATATGTGTCTTAATATATCATTTAAACGTTTTAATAAATATCGTAACAATGAATTATTAAATGTCTTCATTTTATGTCAATAAATTAGATACAGTATGGCAAACATAATGAGACCCAGTGCTCAATATATTTTACACACACAAACTTTAAGAAAAAAAATGAATTAAGCAATAGTTTGTGAGCGTCTGAAACTCATCAAACGTCCCGCAGTTTATTCCCTGGATACTTGGAAAATCATTAAAACAAAATCCACCCACAGGATTTATTTATAGAAACTGTTTACGCACTGACAACAAATAAACATTTTTTATTTAAAACAGAAAAAAGTCACCCGAAAACTTCTGAAACGAGTTTATTCATTTATAATTGGATTGGATATTATTGTATCCAAAGTGTTAAATAAAAGCGAATTTTAAACTGTGGAAAAGCCGAAATTTAACAAACTAGCTTATCCCTAAAATTACTGTAAGTGTTAAATAATCTATTGGCTTACAAAGACTAAAATCTGTGGATCTACAGATAAAGTTTAAGTGCATATGCAACTCGTATAGAATTAAATGTATGGGTATAAATTTGCGTACGTCCAAAATGTTTGTTGTATTGGTTCAGCAAAGCGAAAGAAAACAAAAACGTCTTAAACCGGCTTAAAGGCCTGTATTAACTTCACCACATAAACTATGACCTTAAACACAACGAACTGATTTACCATTTTGAATGTAAGTGTGTTTTTATACATAAACTGGGCATAAAACGTCTTCCATATTGGAATATGCGTGTTATTGTGCATATGTTTTAATTTATTTTAGATAACTATATACAAAATAACCCCGGTCACAAATGTGATATTTACACATGGTCAACAACACAACCAGACAAGACAAGCTTAAAGCAACAATACCATCGATGTAAGTGCATTATCCATGTTTAAGCGTTTTAAACAATTTAACCATGGTGCAGATATTATAGTATGTAACAATTTTACCAATTTTTAACAATTGAGAATTTTGGCTAATTTAAATTTGAACTGGCTGAATATATAGCAAAACACACACACACACACACACACACACACACACACACACACACACACACACACTCAACTTATCTCAACCTATACTTTTTCCTATTAAGTAATGCATTTACAGTGTGATAATTATAGTGCATAATGGCAGCAATTAACGCTTGTCTGTTGCTTGTTAGCGCAATTCTGCCCTTTGGCCCATGAATTCAAGCAAAATATTGTTGATGATGGTATAATTTCCTTGATCTGTTTTTGGCCTTTTTTCGACCATATGTTGGTGAGTGGAAAAAATGTTTGGCATACCCTTTAAAGGTCATTCTTGCAGTCAGTCTCTGTGATGAGAGTCACCACTGATCAAAGCCTGACAGGAGTCTGGGGGAGAGACAGTTCTCTGCTGGGTTAGATTGTATAGTGAATGTATTAACTTCACAGGTCATTTTCTCCCTTCGTCAGTCTTACAAATTCTCAAAGGAATGTTGAAAATCCAGTATTTTATACATACATATGAACAGATATCTGAAACAATGGCTGGTAAAGCAAACACAGGTATCTTAACCTAAAATAAGGGAGGGTTTAAAGGGGTGTTAGTTGCAAAGTATTTTGAAACCAAATGTTGCCCAGCTCTCTGTTTGTGTTGTTTTTGGTTGAGATTAATGTACACACACATACTAGCTGTCTATCTTTGTTGAGTCTGTAGGCATATGGCAGTACACATCTCGCTAGGAAGTGATCTCAGAGGTCCCACACAAGAGGAACGGCTCCCTGGATTGCAAGAGTAATAACTCGTAATTAAAGCCGCCTGATGAGTTGAGCTGAGGGGTGTGTGGGGGGGGGGGTAAGGGGGGCAGGTTATGGGACATTATTTGTACCTCTCTTCTCTTGTTTTTTTTCTCTTCTCTCTTCTGTTTTCCTCTCTTCTCTCCTCTTCTCTGTTTTTATCTTCTCTTCACTTCTCTCCTCTGTTCTCATCTTCTCTTCTCTTCACTTTAAGACAAAGTGAGAAAAACAGAGACACAAATGTCAAAGAAAAACACAGAAAAGCAAACAAAAAGTATACAGGAGGTGTTCTGTATTTCCTCTGGTTTACTATACAGTCACATCCTCAACTCCTCCATGACCTGCTCCATCCCAGCCACATCAGAGAAGTGAGCAGTCAGGAAAGGGAACATCAATCTTGGCTGCTTTCACCTCTCCGGTCACAGTCCACACCTGGGACACATTCCACATTATGTTAGGTCACCCTGGGCTCTGATGGAGTCACTGAAAGGTCAAAACTGTAAAGTATAAATCCCATTCAAACACTGAACTCTGGGATAAACTTTATTTCTCACATAGGCAGCTCAGATTCCACAGGGGGTTGGGCTGATATGATGAGCAGTTAACCTGTGGTAAAGTGATGTCAGGTTAAATGTTACAGCGTCTGAGGAGGCCTCTGTGATTGGTCAGAGGATCAGATATAGTTCATGACATCAGTTCTGTCAAGGCAAGACACTGTTTCAACAAAACGACAGTTGAAAACAGAACCACAATTTAGCATGGTTAACATATTGCTTTGAATTGGCCAAATTTACCATGGAGCCTCTCGTAATAAAATCTGCACTGTAATAAATATGTTTTTAATCAACTTTCTTGCTCAAATCTTACAATTGCTAAAACACAGTTCTTAAAATCTTTACCCACTCCTCGGGCAAAATCATTTTCCAATGATTGCAATACAACCAGTCAGTCTGTGCTCAAAATCAAACAATGTTTTTTGGTCATAGACAGCCAGTAAACATATAAATATTACAGAGCATTAATTTGATAATGTGAAAAGTAAAGAAGAAAGCATTAAATGATTGTAGTTATAGAAAAAAATATAATTATAATCTTTAACATTAACAGTAAAATAAACTGTAAAAATATATAGCAATCCCATGTTAGTTCTGTAAATTTATTGCAGTAAATTTATTACTATGCCTGCAACCTAATGCCTGATTATTCAGCGCGTACTTAATTTTACAGTAAATACAGAATTTTTTTTTACAGCAATACAGTAAATACAGTGCAAAAGTCCAGTATTGGTCCAGGCACAGAAGTTTGTCCACATCATAGATAACATTGTCATTCCATGCCAGACAATGGAAGAAAACATCTCATGTGTTTTAAACTATGTCATCAAAGACAAATGTCATTACCTGTATGGTCTGGTTCAAGTGTGAACCACTGAGTCACTGAGTAAACAATGACAACTGTGTTGTAGTTTGTGTTTGTAGTTGTGCTTAAGCTAGCAGTAATACAATTATGTTTTGCAAAAAGAGGGCATCAGATTTGCTAATGGTGTGTAAATACCTGTTTATCTCAGGTTCTCAAGTATGTGCCCCAGAAAATGTGGTTTATTGTTTAGCAATGCATAAAAACTGTATTAACTTAATGCTTATGCACACAACCACATATCCAAACTGACACATGCAGGTTATGTACGGTGTGAAGTCATAATCAACAATGATATCACTTTCTGGGCCAAAGATCAGGTCCAGTACCAGTCTGAGCCCCAGCTCTGCCTGGAATGTGAGTGTGGTTCATTACTCTAAAGGACTTAAGCTGATGAACACCGCTAAAGACCTACAAGCTTTTTTATGCGGCCTAATGCACCTACATTGTGAGACATTTAATTGGAGTTATTTGCTTTCCCGAATTCCCATCAGTCTGCTGGGTTAGAGCTTAAAGCATGAAATGTTTTTATTTGAACTAAAACTCAGTTAGATAACTTGTTAAGTTATACAATAATTGCTTACAAACAAAGATGTTGGGAATCCAAACAGCTCTTGCCAACGTAACTCTTGGTGACTGTTTGGCATCGTAATTGTGCAATGTTCTTAATTTTACTCTTGTGCTATTCGTTTAAATGTGCCTTGGTTAAAAAAAGAACAATAAAATAAAAACAGACCCAGAAAACGCATCATGGACAATATAATACACTACAATGCACAGATGAGGTCTGACTTTACAGCCTTCTGGTGAATAGCTATAATCCTCTTACATTTTTGGTCTCACTTTTCAGCCCTGAACAGGCAGATATAAATCTGCTAGCTTTCACGTGATAACAAAACGACTTTGATGTTTTCAAAGCTGAGACCTCATTGACATAGAGCAGAAAATACATACCATCCAGGTATCTTAGGCCTTATGCACTTTTGATTTATGGAAAAGCATCTTCTACGTTAGGTTTACACCTATGTAGGTGAAATCTGGTTTCAGTTCTGTTTACACACACTACTCTGAATCAGTACACATTGTCCCAATCGAAAGCGGTGCAGTGACAGTGTTACATGAAGGGCAGCATTAGACTCAAAAACTGAGCCTGAGATCAAAGGGAAACACAGGAGGTTGTTAATCAGTGAGTTTGTTTGCCAGTGTCAGATGTGAGTAAGAGGGACTCTGCGTTGACTCTTGACTTACCTCAGCTCAACCTGGGTCACCCTCAGCAACAGCTCACATCCACACCCCCCGTTTCCTCTGCCCCTCCCGCTTTTGCTGATTTGTCATGTTGTTTAGAGTATAATCCCACCGTGGTGCTCCAGCTGTCACCGGTTAGCGCTTCCATGTCAAATTGTCCTTCTGCGGATCGCGCCACAGCAAGATGATTTGAGCACAAGCGCTCCATCTCCATATTTTCCAATCAGGCACTATAAGACATGTATATAAGACATTCTCACCTCCAGCACCCCAGTAAGATTGGTCTTGGAGGATGGTGTTATATTCCGTGCTCATTATACACAGTACAACATTTCCATCCATCACATCAGAATTTGTCCATATGGCCATGACAACAGTTATTTCTCATCACTTCCATAATTTATCACTTCCATAATTTTGCAGCTCTTTCTAATTTATAGTTTATAATTACAATTGGAATTTCTGAACCATTTATATAATTAGAAGTTGCAAAAATAAAAAAAAATGCCCCATTATACATTGGATGGTCAAATTTATAATACCACCTAAACTTATGTCATTGGTTGAGCCACTGTTGCTATGTCTAGTGCTGATTCGTCAATGAAATCAAACAACAAATTCTCTTTATTAAGGCTTTATTGAGACTTATATATTATATATATTGAATATAATTTAATATTACATGCTTAACTTTAAATCACACTTTGCCAGTGTTTAACCAGTACTGTGACCTAGTTGTAGAACCAGTAGAGGGGGTCTTGACTCGTTTTGTATAATGTTTAACATCTATACACATGAACCCCTCACAGTCTGCAGTGATTGGCCACATTTGAGAACTATTTCCTTGATCATGTGGGCATGGTTTCGCCATCAGGCACCAATCACAAGCGGAAAACAGATACATCTCATCACGCTTGTTGGGAAAAGGGGAATCATTAATGAGGGTGGTGGCATGTAGCATTGTTATCATTAAATACACTTCCAGGCATTGCAGGTGGAAACAGAGGAAGTCCAGAACTGTGAGTACAGAACTAGAGCCGCTTTCAATTACGCTTTAATGAAAACCCTGCAACAGCACGACTGAAGCCCGGGGCTGGGAGACCTGCGCCGCTCAGCTTTGAGTTAAGCCAGCGACCAAAGCTAAATATCTTGTTTCCAAATCAGCCCATGAGCTCAGTCCCACTCAATTGAGATCAGATCAGATATGTTACATATCTGGCTGTCAAAGTTCACATGTGTTAAATGTAATGATGTTCTGCTGGGGGTGGGGATGTGGGGGGGCTGGGGCGCATCAAGCGCCGTTAAATTGAGCGATTCATCCAAATACTCTGGGCTGGTTTTTCAATGGCCTCAAGATGGATCAGAGTATAGACAGATGGAAGGAAATATATTCACACAGGAACACACACTTCCGTACTCACACACATTTTATAGCCCCATATAATTCCATATAGAAAACAGGCATTTGAAACTGTACTTAAACAAACACACACATAAACACACACACATACATAAACACACATACGCTGCCTGTCACTTTTTTATTTCTAGTAAGAAAAACATCATGAAAAAACATAATTCAAATGAGATTTACTTAGGTAAATTATTAGGTACATTTTTAGGTAAAATAAAAAAGTAAAGAGGTAAAGTAAACAGTTTTTTATTAGGTAAATTGCAGTTTGCTTTCTAAATGTAATTTTTTCTTGTTTATAAGAATAAATCTAACATAATGTAGCAGTATGTTTAAAACAGAAATAAATAAATAAATAACTTATACAAGATACCTCTTCTGAAAAATACGATGGTTACATAGTCTTTTAAATAGCAAAACATAATTATTTTTGTTTCATTTAATTTTTTTTTGCAGTAAATAAGCTAATTAATCTTAAATGAAGATGATGACACAAATACAAACATTCATGTATTGGTCCCACAGTAGCCTTAAGTAGTTCGAGTGACCCAGAAAACATGAATGTCTGTAAAAAACAAGCCCAGCACACCCGTTCCAGATGGGTGGCTGGATATGGAAGTCACAAAAAGGCTCAAGTCCAGATAACATTATGTTAGTGTGACATGGCGCTCAAGCGCAGAGGCGAACCGAATCAGGATTTGATTGAACAGGCGCAGAAAGCCCTGAGCGTGGGGCCAGGCACTCAGCCATGGCATAGCCGCAGCAGAGATGCATATCAATGTCGGGACATGCCAATGCAGCGTCGCATTCACTGCTATAATCAACCCAACCTTGCGCTGGGGCAATGTGACCAGATATGTTTCCAATGCAAACAGCCTGTGCTGCAAAAAGCTTCTATTATTAGACAGTGAACAAAACAAAGGAGGGTTTCATTGCATGCTCTGCAAACCTCATCTTACATCTGTAAGGCCCAATTATATTCCATTACCAAGTCATAATTGCACACTGAACTTACGCGTCGCAAAATAAAACATCTGAGCTTGTAAATTCAGGAGAAATAAATGGTTCTTTTATTCTGAAAATTGTTGCTAGGACAAATACAGGGTTTGAAATATAGAAACAGGTTTTACTCTTCTGGTATAATTGGAGAAAATATTGATTTATCTCAAAGATTACGCTAACTTTTAATGTTGTGTAATATTTTATATACATGTATTAGAATACATATGAATGTAGTTAAGTATGAATCAATGTTCAGGTCCACGGTTGAATGAAATTCTGATGTTTTGATGAGTGATAAGAATCTGGAAGGAAGGAGAATATGAAAAATGTACAGAGAGGGCCTCACAGTTTGTAAGATATGGTTGAATGGCAAACCACATTTGGAGAAATTTACTCCATTACCTTTACAGAACGAATTTGAATGACCTCAGTAAAAATGATCGCAAGTTAAGTATTAGCTTCATTGCGATTGGCCAGATTGAACGATTAAAGGTTCTTTGATTTGAAATGAGGATTGGAGCGAAAAGAGAAGCCTGGCGAAGAATTGGGTTTTTCATGTATTTGTTTATTATGGTATTTAACATTGAAACAAGGTGTTTGTTTGTGTGAGTATGAGTGAGTACATAACCCAGGTTACTAGAAGTCCCATTAAAGTGGAAAGAAAGAAACAGTGTTATTAGCATTCATGGATATATAAAAGATTTATATTGATTTGTAAATTTGTGTTTTTAAAAGAAATTGCATAGAATAAAATCAAAGCTCATTTAGGTAGTTATTTAAATAAACAGGTGGAAGACTGGTTGAGCCAGGATCTGAGAAGAGGCTTTAAAAAAGTGAAGCGCTGCTACAGGAGTGTATTGAGGAACCCTTGAACAACTCTGACCCTCCACGGATGTTGCAGGCCATCAAGGCCATCACAGGTTATGTGGGTAACAACACCAGCTCAACACACAGTGTCTTTCCTGCCTGATAAGCTGTGCAGATACCTAAACGTTTCACTTCAAAAGACATGTTAACACATACTAACCCACTCGAGTCATATGAGTTACTTTTACGATGGGTGGATGTGCTTTTATAATGGATGGTTGCATTTTAAATCTAGTTTTTCTTGCCTTCTGCAAAACAGATTTTTCCTGATAAGTAAATTAGATGAATTTTGTATTATTGAGTTTTTGTGTAAATATTTGGTAAACATTTTGGCAAAATATTTCTCTTTCCTTATACAAGGAAAGAGAAATAATCTCTTTATTACCCATAGTTTCATGAAATAATAACATTAATTAAATAGCTAATACTAGTTAAAATGAATACACAAATGAAAAAGGGATTTAAAAGACATTACTGTTTGTGTCAAGTTGTGATGCTGTTTTAAAGTTACTGTTTTGTTCTTCCAAAACCATGTACTAGCATAGCCACTTGTGTTGTCATTTCTTTCCTCCTTGTCACTTAAGGAACATTAATCTCCTGTTAACTGGTACTTCCCTTACATAACACGTCCTCTTCCACTCGTTTTCATTAGTCACTGGGTTAGAGGGCTACGAAACATGTTATAACTACAAGTTGACCCTGTAGATACAACTGTCAGTTTCTTGAGTGTGGGAATGTGAAGACTGGAGCAACTCTGTACATTTTTCAGTGTGATTTTCTCAGATTTACACAAATGAGTGAAACTTCTCACTTTTAGAAGTAGTACAGGACAAGTGTTGTGGCATGTGAAAAGGAATTTGGTTTATAATCTTTCTCTAGCTTTTCTCTTTGCAGATTAGCAGCCAAAATATGTATTTACGGAACAAATTTATTGGTATGTGTCTGCATATTCTGTCATGAGGTAAACATCTTAATGTGATTGTATTGTTTCTAGTCACGGTATTTGCTGTGATGGGCAAACCCTACAACTAATTTACAACACAGGTTATGTGTTTCACACTTTGTAAATGTTATCAGGGCACCTTTAAAGAATGAAAGTATCTTCGTCCCTTTAGATGCTCATGTACCTCTCAGAAGGAATGACCTCATATTGGCAGCTATCTTCCAATCCAGACCGCCTCCCTGCCTTCCTCCAAACACAGACAGTAAAGCATTTAACCATCTGCCACTATTTTCTCAGCCTCAGGAGAAAACAGAAACATTCACCGTAGCTGAAGCGCGTTGTGGAGACGTTTACATTAGTCAGAGCCATGATACTGAAATTTAATGAGACAGATGTGACTACTTTAAGCTACAGTCTATGGCCTTGTAATAGCTGAATGATAAATGTACCTGTTTTAACAGGATTTTTTAATCAATAGAAGAAGATTTTAGTATTGGCTGTGTGAGTTAATTCTCTCATGAAAGGGGAAATCTGTAATTTTTGCACCACTTCAGAGTCATTGCTGTTCTACTACTGTAGGGTAAAGGCTGTGGATTTGAATAAATCCCTGAAAATCTGTTCATGCTATGAACAATAAATATATAGATAACATTTCTAAAAATCATTACAACTATATCATTTTTAGAGCGACAGACAAACTGACAGCCAATAAAATTCATTTGAATTTAAAGTGCTACTTTATTTTCTACAGCAGGCAAGTTAGGAGAAAACAGTGAATTAAATAGAAAAAGGTCCTGTGCTTTATTTAGGCACTAGAATATAAATGTTTAGACTTGATCTGGTAAGCAACACTTCAATGTTGTCATGGCAACATTTGTTAACATTTTCTTCATAACCGATACAAATCTAATTGCTTTTGCAATCATGTATCAAAATCACTGAATGCTTTTAAATGTACATTAATCACCTTCTTGGCCTTCATTTTCCCTCAGTTATGCCATAAAACCACCAGGAGCTGAAGATTTCTAGCCTGGAAATCATGCTTCCCTGCTTTATTTTCCACAAGCTCTTGTCTGGTGCTGTTTGTCTGTTTGGTTTGGACACAATACAGAGCCTTTCATCAAGACTATATGGGTCGACATAAATATTAAAGTCATTCAAACTTTGAGTTCCCTTTCAAGAAACTCTCAGTGGGAGGAGCTTAATCACTGCAGACACCGATGTGGGACCCCCGGTGGGCAGAACGCCGAAGCAGCGCAACACTGGAAGAGGAGGCAAGATGCCAAGGACAGTTGGGCTGAGGGTCAGACGGGAGTGAGGAAATAGCCCTGTCTCACTCCCTTCTTATTTCTCTGTCCTGTAGTGTTGCATAAACACTTAAACAGACCCTGGATATCGAACCAGCAGACTATTTCAAATCTTTTCCTGCTCTCACAGTTCATTGAGGGATTATCAGGTCATGGTTACAACCGTATGAGGTATAAGGTTTGTGCTGCAATGCTGGATCTCAAATTTCTGTTGGTAGGCGGTTCTATAGAGAATTGCTGTGCTAAAGAGTCGTAGCTTGTTACCGGTGAGCACCTCTCAGCTAGGAGTTTGGTTGAGGCTTAGTTTCAATCCAAGTGAGAGCTGTGACACTTCCTGTTACAACTCATTCCATGGCAGGCATGTGGAATGATGTACAGTTTTACGCTATATACACTATATACAGTAATACGCTATATACACTATATACAGTAATACGCTATATACACTATATACAGTTATACGCTATATACACTATATACAATTATACGCTATATACATTATATACAGTTATACACTATATACAGTTATATACAGTTATATTCAGTTATACACGATATACAGTTATACGCTATATACACTATATACAGTTATACACTATATACAATTATACGCTATATACATTATATACAGTTATACACTATATACAGTTATATACAGTTATATTCAGTTATACACGATATACAGTTATACGCTATATACACTATATACAGTTATACACTATATACAGTTAAGCGCTATATACACTGTATACGGTTATACACTATATACAGTTATACACTATATACAGTTATACGCTATACACTATATACAGTTATACACTATATACACTACATACAGTTATACGCCATCACTAGACTGAGAGAATCTGTTTATGAGAATCTTCACCTCAAGCACTTCTAAGACAGGCCATCCCAGGTTCATGTAGATAGAAAGACCATGTTTTTGGTTCAAACTCATCTCAAGGTTTGTTTAAGTGTCTGTTTAGCAAACATTGTTGCTGTATTTTGGTAGTCTCCAGGATCTTTTTTGCTGGTTCCTCTTGGGCTACAGGCCACCTGGGTTGAGCATAGAGCAGTTCCCTCACCACAGAGGATCTGTACTCCCCCAGAGTTCCATTAGGGACGGTGCTTTCAACAGTAGGGACAAAAGTCCTCCCTATGGAAACCCATACAAAATGTGTT
Source organism: Yasuhikotakia modesta (assembly GCA_036877545.1). Classification (NCBI taxonomy): domain Eukaryota; kingdom Metazoa; phylum Chordata; class Actinopteri; order Cypriniformes; family Botiidae; genus Yasuhikotakia; species Yasuhikotakia modesta. The sequence continues at coordinate 24,243 of JBAJNP010000268.1, read as the reverse complement.
TAGCAGTAAGTAATGCTGAAATGATGTCATTATATTAACACACTGTCATGATGTGGTCATGTAAATACTGATGTCATCGGGGTAATGGGAATAATTTGATTTCACAATATTCTTTTTCCATACAACTTCACAAATGTATGTGACAACTACATGGCCTTATGTAATATTAAACAAAAAACGTTGTCATGGAATTAACACACTGTTAGCACAGTGGTTGCTCTTAAATTCAATGTTTTTGTTTTGGATGCAAGTAAACATGCTTCTCAAAATTACTGCACCTGCTACACTCCTGGTCTTTACCTTAAATCTTCCACTATTTTCCTCTTGTTATCATATGCAGCAACTCTCTCATCCAGTGATGATCCACAGTCTTAGCTAAGCCTCTGCTCATTTTCTCCCTCCATCAGGTTAGGCCGGTGTTTATCAGCACTCCCCCACATCTGTGACTGCACTCTTAATGCCATCACTAATTAATTCTGTGTTACATTAGGCCTGAATAAATGGAAGGACGAGCGCAGACTACAAGTGTCCAGGAGTCCGATTTAATCTAATGACAGCCAGGCAGAGACACAACCAATTAGAGAGGCAGAGAGTGAACTACCGAGCTACTGCTGGGACTGCAAATGAATAGACCAAAATCACATCAGGGCCCTAATAGATGCAACACAGAGAAATATAGAGAGAGTGAGACAGAGACAGACAATGCTAAGCATATTAAAGCCTTGTGACCTCCCCACTCCCTCCACTACTGCCCACAAAATTTACAGTGGGTCAAATCAAAAGCCCCATTGTTCACATGTGGGAAAGAAAGACAACTCTGCGCCTCTTTAGAAGCAAAGGAGTGGTTTAAGATTTTAGAAACCTTAATTTTATGCCTTGATATCTGTTATGCTTTTAAATTATAAATCAAAGACATTTGTGTTTAACTGCTGTGTTCATAGTGACTGAGAATTCAGCTTTTTACTTCCCATTGATTAAAAGATAATAAGATGCAAAATGAGAGTCAAAATGAGGCCTAAAGGTAAAGAGCAAAAGTCCACAATTAATTTTTAATAAACATCTAGTGTTGTGTAGCTATATCTTTGACTAAATGGCAAAATATCTGGTCTCCAGGTAGCTTATAACAACCAATAACTGTTTGCTTAGGTAACTTATATTCATAAACTGATATTTGAAGCAACCAACATGTTTTAATAAGCGGTTTAGAGGAGAATTTACTCTGGGTTTTTACATAGGCTAGAAAAAAAGGCCAACCATCACAAAAATTCACAAACATAAATTGGAAAACCAAGCAGAATACACAGATTTGTGTTAAGTTCCACCAAACTAACAGTGTTACAGTGATTACTTCAGACTTACTGAGTCAACCTGGAATCCTGATAACACAACTTTGTTTCCCAGCACACTAATACAAAATAAATCCTGTTTGCCCTTGGATGGCATAAAGTCAGCCAAAGAAATTACAGCATTAGATCTAGAAGATTCTCTTTCATCAAATGTACTTTAAACTGGTATGTGCACATGAAATACAGCCACCAACAGCCACCGATTAAATTGTTATGGCATCTCCATAACTTTATGTCTTTCATAACACATTGTTGCATAGTTATATGCACATTTGTGTGAAACAGGAATTTATAAAGTACTCAATAAAAGCAGATTTTGTTGGGAACCTAAGCAGTTTTTCCTGTCTCACATTGGTGAATGAAGTCAAAGAAAAAAACGGAGAAGAAGAAGTGGTTGTGTCTGGTGGATCACAGACACACAGACAGCCAGCAGAGATAGCAGAAGAAGAGAAAAGCAGGAAGACAGGGAGGGGTGGACATTTTGCTCTGAAAAGATACCTCACACATGAAACACTGCTGGGTTATCTGGTGGAACTTTGATGTGTGGCCCAGTGGCTATCTGCACCTGTGCCTGGGGCCTGGACTCCCTCAGCGACACGCCACAGCCTCAGACAGCTGGTGTTACACGGCGGAAAGCCTTGAACCGGCAGTCTTTACACACACTCCATACACACTGACAAAGACGAGAGGGGAGGGGAACAGAGGAACTGCAGTTTGGAGGTCTGGAGGATGAGAAGACACTGCAGAACAGCAGATAGCAACTATAAAGATCTAACAAGTTCTGCAGAGGCTGTTTGCAGACCTGTGCTTTTGTCATCAAACACATAAAGAGGGTTGCCAGATAAAAGTTAATTGCATGTGACAGTAACTTCTTATTAAAAACAATATTCAAGATATGCTAATTTCATGTTAGCAAATCCTAAAACAAGCTTTTAAGTACAGTTTTCAGTTGTACTAGAAATACGTGCAGATGTGCCAAACTACAATGAAAGAGTAAGCATTACTATCATATGTCCAAAATAGGTTGAAAGATCTTAATGTCAAAGCCATACAATTTGTCTGATCCAAGATATCTAGATTTTAATCCAGAATTTTCCATATCAGTTCCTCTGCTTGTCTCTGTTTTGTTTCCCTCTCCCAGATCATCTGAGAATGAGTCACTGAATGATGCATTTCACATCTTTTACACCCAGGTTTTAAAATGGAATGATGAAATAATAATGTGCCTCTAAAGAGAGAAAGAAAGAGAGAGAGAGAGAGAGAGAGGCTAGGCTGGCGAAAGAAACTTCACCACAGCCATAGAGCTAAAATACATAACATTTGGAGATATGATGCAGAGATTGGGAACATACAGTGTCATCACTTCTCTGCTGTGACATTACATTACTGAATTAAAGCCTCACAAGCCAAAACTGTGACTTTCATCTTAGTCTTGTCCAGGACAGCCGCTGGCATCCGATCATCACTTTATCTGACATCAGTGGTTTCCACATAGATTTGGAGAGAACATCGGTGTGAAGAAAGAAGCAACGCCCATTACTTTTTCCACATCTTCTGCATAGAGTTTATTGGCTCTGGTCCCAAACTCACTGGGCTGTCTACATAGGCAGCTGTCTACATAGGCAGCAAAACATCATAGCTGTGCTGCTTTTTCATTTGTTTTTCATAAGTCTTTTCAATTTCTCCAAAATAACTTATTGTCACCTGGTTATCTTGTTTTGTGGAACATATTTCTTTAATCAGACTCTCAGCTTTAATTAACTGTCTGAAGTTGCAGAATGATGGACAACCTCTAAAATAATTTACACACACAATAATTTCTCCTGTCTTCAGTGTCTCTCTCTTTTATTCACTCTCTCCTGTGCTTAGACTGAGAGAGTGTAAGAAGTCCCATTTACAGCATCTGTGTGAAGACTTTTTACCTACGCTCCCATTCACTCAATTCATCTGCCTTTCTGCTCTCTCACTGTTACAAACACACATTTAACACATGTGCTGACATCATTTTAAAGGCAGTATTGGGCTGTGATGAAGTGGGCAAAAGAGTTACGCATGAACTTAAAGCAATAATGGTGGGCGGGGCTTACGTAGTTGAGTGTGTATTTGTGAATGTCTGTCTACATGGACACAAGCATATGTGTGTGTGTGTGAAAATATCTTCCCAAGGTGTTAACAGTGATCCTCTATGACTGAGGGTATGTCAATGGGCATTCAAGTACACAGACGTGACACGTGCCTGTCAAACACCTTCTGAAAGACTGTGAGAACAAATAGCCAATCGTATCAAACTGGCCAGCAGCTTGATTTAGGTTCCTCAGTTCTGTCATTTTTCATCCAGCAGACCCGACCTTACAGGAACACTGGGGGTTCACTCAGCTAACACATGCAAATAAAAAAGTCGTCACCCAGTCATGATAGGTTGAACATCTGCCATCTATTATGTACAGAACTAAAAAACATCAACCAGCTGTAAGTATTTCAAACTACAGCTGTAATTTGAAAGACAATTATTTAGTTCACTTCTACCTTAATAATCATGAAAAAGAGGTTAGTTGTTCTTAAAGGTCAATGACCATCTTTAGGTCACAGCACAGGAACTGCACAGTACTCAAACGCTTGGTGACTGTCCCAATTCTCACCCATCATATTACTGTAATCAGACCAGTACAAACCTGTAACTCCCAGTATCACTGGCTTTTGTTTTGTGTACTGGTGTTCCATTTGTATTGTTCATTTTAAGATGTATATTAGTAAAAATAATTATGGATAGTAAGATTATAATTGGTTTATGAATATAGTGTCAACAATGGCTAGGAACCAAAACTCTTAACAGACAAACGCTAGCAGTATCTGATTACCTTAATGTAATATAATCAATATAGCAACAAATTACATTTAACAATTTATACATCAAGAATTAATGAGAAAAGAGATTCAGAGAAAGACTGAGTGGAGACAAATACAAACCCCTCACAGCCTAATAATAGTAATAAATAATAATAAGTAATAATAAATAGTTAGCAAAAACCTAGCGAGCTGTTAGTCTTCACCCTCTCAGGTGGTAATGGCTCTTGGTGAAAGTATTGTATACAGAGAGCTGATGAAACAGCTACGTGTTTATGTTGAACTGGTAACACACTCTGCAGACACTTTGGCGGATGGAAATACAAGCACTCGTCTGCTCTCGCGAACGGTGATGTATTGAGAACAGCCCTCAACTCTCAAGTCCAGCAACAATTAAAGATGATTTATTAAACAACATTATAAACAAAAGCATTATGTTCATGCTTCAGGACAGGAAAGGGAAAGACTGACACAAACAACATGCTTTTGTGTGTGTGCAAAATGAAGAGAGCTTGTGTACATTTTTCTACATCTAAACACATCAATAACAGAACGTGTAACGAAATGTAAATAGTGCTAGAGGAAAAGTAAGCAACACTCATTTTGTGTTAGCCATCACTATTTGTTACATTAATTACTCCAGCGCCTCAGTTGCACTCCTCTTTCATGAGTAATGACCACTTTGGTTTATGTCGGTTTCACTGGCCCCACCGTTGGATGTTTAAATTCCCTCAACACAACAAAATGTAACAAACCATTATTTTAATGCCAGAGCAGCTAGCTATCAAACTCCTGACACTGCTTGCATGAATATGGTCCTCACCTCAACTCATACACTTAGAGCGTTTGTGTTTATGGCAATAATCTCTGGGGTGTGAGGGCTGGTTTTCACACTTCACATTTAGAGAGGGAGTGTGTGTGTGTGTGTGTGTGTGTGTATCAGTCCCTTTTGCCTAGCAAACTGAGAAAATATAAGAGCAATGTAAGACTACATTTTCTGTTTCGCAATACTACAAACGTACAAAAAAAGTACAAATATAAATTATTATATTTACCCAAATATTTGTATGTTCTGTTTCTTTGTGCGTTAGAGTACTGAGTTATTAGTTTAGTAATGTTAATATTAGTTTCTGAATAAACTATTCATGTTAGCTAGATCCCTTGTATGTGAGACTGATATAATGTATATTAACACACATACCTTTTCTTAATAGTCTTACAAATGGGACGGTTTGATTACAATCCTAAATATACCTAAATGTCTTTAAGATATTGTACAATCAGTATCTCAGTTCTGTTGTGTAGTGTAAGTGACAGCTAGCACTGACAATATGTTCACAATGATTAGCCAAAAGAACTGAGTTTGACATCAACCTTTGCGTCCCCAGCACCTTATGAAATATATATTAACTGTGTGACCAGAAGTCAACTAACCAGTCATATTCTGATCACATTTTTACATATTTTTACATCCTTCTGTTTTTTAAAGTTTTTTGTTTATTTATCTGTGTTAAGCTGTTCCCTTCTGAGGGAACTCAACATTAATCTTTGTCAAGAACTACTTTTCTAGCGGCAATTTGGGATCTTGTAGGCAAAATAAGTCTGTGTTTGCGTTCCATGTTCAGGCTGGTGCGGCATCTTTCTTTGGTGGGAGACCAGACTGCTCTCCATCAGAGTGATGTACATCCCAGGTCAAGCACATCTGGGAGCAGATATCCGGTCGGAGCTGAGTCTGAGGCCCGGGAAATAGAGGCTCCATCCACAAGTGGTGAAGTCCATTTGGCAGAGGTATGGGCAAGTAGAAGTGGATATCTTTATCTCCAATAAGTCTTCACACTATCCTCTCTGGTTTAGCTTTTCTGCCTCTTTGGTTCAGCTGTTAACTAACAGTCAAGCTTGGTCATCAGACTACTGACAAGCACGCCAATAGTCTAAATGCTCTGTTTGTGCAAAGTGTAGCAGCAATAAAATTGTATGTCAGAGAGAAAATAAAGTGTGTTTGTGTGTGTGTGGATGCGAGTGTGTGTGTGTGTGTATGTGCACTGGTGGGACACATACTCGCAGTGACAGAAGAGGTGTCATATGCCTCCTAGGTGTCAGTGTGGCTTCTGTTTGGTTGGGCAGTTTGCTTTCTCACCTTAATCCAAAGAGAAAAGACACTCAGCAGACATCACAAATAACCCACATATGAGACACAAGCAGAGATGAATCAACTGTGGCTGAGTGAAAGAGTAAGAGAAAAACCTTCATTCTGACCTTATGAGACAAAGATGGTAGAGAATGGTTCTAGGAATTCATGTATACTGGTAACATATACATTGTAAATGCACTACATATATTGCATATATGTATGTATTTTAATTCAGCCAAAGGATGAATATATCTTATGTTTATATCTGTGCTTAAATAACATATTTAAAGTATATGACAATATTTAACAACTAGTTCAGGCTCAAACAAAATATTGTAAGCATGCTATTGATTGTTCCAAGGAGTAACATTGTTACCTTTTAAGAGACAACATGTTGATTATAAATATACATATGCCTACATATCTTTAATATGTATATAAGTTGAACTTTGTTAAACTTTGTGTTTGTGTGGGCTGTACATTTTTATGCCTTTAGTAAGATTAGTCACATGCTAACTGAGCTGTCATGTGAGGACCACTATTTGTTTGCTGTGGAGAGTTAGTCAACCTTACGAGTCACTTATAAGGTTCATTTGTTTAGCCAGGTTCACCCCCATAACCAGTCACTAGGCTGGGTCTGTTATCATTATATACTTCATTAAACATTTAGGTGTCAAATCAATTGATTATGTACAATATATAGAGCTATATCATTTTTCGAGGTATAAGCATCCAGTTTAACCATATCCTCCTTAAAAGGTCCATTAGAGACTCTTGGGACCCTGGTTTGAATCTGATACTTTGTGGTCACCCTCTTCTTGTAAGTCAGTATGATGTTAACCTTAAACACACACTAAACACACAGCACTTTAACTCTAAAATCTGCTTCTCATCTGTGCTTGTAAAGGTAAGGTTGTAGGTTCAAGTGCCATATGGCAACTTTTGATAAAACTGCTTAACCTCAATTACTGCAGTAAAGGCATCATGCTGTGCCAGCAAAAACACTCAAAAAACCCAAATATGTTAAAGAATGTGGAATAATAAAAATGTTACAGGCCCCCACCAGATAAATGCTGCTGGCAGATAAACAGAGAGCGCTGGAGTCTGAACAGACATTAAGTTCAACCGCTGTCCCATTAATTGTGAGAATTAAGGATAAATAGCAATATTAAATATCTTAAAATATTAATTTTAAAATATCAGTATCTTTGGCATTTAGCAAATCTAAATAGTTTGCAACATTGTTGAGATTTCTACTTTTTAAACCTCACATGTCTGAGAAACCATTTTCTTAGTTTCTTTTTATAAAAGGCAAGTTTAAAAGCTAAAACTTATTTTCTAAAAAAACATTTTTTAAAATCGAAAAAGTCTACAGGTTGATCACCTATAGAAAGAACACTTTACAAGTTAGAAACTTAGAAACTTTCTGGACTTACATATTTAGCAACCATTTAGATCACCAATTTTAAAGTCCAATTTTAGTATATCTATCATGCTAAATCAAGTCTCAAACTAGTCTCAAGCGATATCAAACTACAATGCTGATTTATGCCAAAATATGGTAGCATTTTACAAAATCATGATAGCATCATATTACTTTATGCTAACAACTTGATAAGTTGTGTTAAAAATGTTGTTAACATTCTTAACATTTTGCGCCTACTACATAACATTGATTAACAGAGGAGGTATGTGTCTTGTGTTGCGATTTAAGTGCTTTGTCATAACATTACAATATGACACAAGAGTCAATTGGTTTCAAATAAAAGGACAAGTTCGTGATACAAACAGCATAAACATTTAAAATGTGGTGACAAAGGCCATAAGCCTTTGGCCCTGGGCAGTCTTATTTTACACGGTGTGAAAACAAGTCACATAAATCCACACAACTGTGTTTGCCATAAAAATGTCAGGAGGTTATTTTTATTTGGCAACACAGATGGAGGAAGAGAAATGGCCCCAACACGGCCCTCAGTGTGGAGGCAAAAGCACGAAAGCCCTGAATATCTGGCAAAGATGGAATAGACGTGGAGACCAATACACGCACAAATACATAACTCAAATTCTTCCTGAAACACCAGTCTCTTATTTAAAATCACTGTTGATCCAGTTTAGCATTAGCTAGGATTTAATACATTTTGAAGTAAATGGAAATTGCAGCTTTCCTGGTACCAATGATGAGGATGTGATCAGCAAGATTGTGAGAGATTTAATATGAATGTTCCACCAGACTAAAGCTGAGCCCTTCCTTTAGCAGTTTTCCCGCTGAGACAAACGTGCTAAATTCAGCTCATGGAAACCTATCTTTCTTATAGGAAGAGGATAGTTGCAACAACCGCCTATAATTTTTCAAGCCACCCTAAAGTCCTTGATTAGCTGGTTCAGGTGTGTTTCATTAAAGCTGCAACTCTACCCCACAGGAAAGCAGATCTCTTGAGGTAAGATGAAGAACCAGTGACCAATGACAGGAGAGGAAGATTAAACTGACTCTTAAACCAGCACACTTGTGTCAGGCGTTGTGTCGCGTATCGGTAGAACTTCACAGACTGTAAACGATGCCTAAGATACCAGTAATTATGATGCTGTTGAGACAAGAAGTGTGGTGTGTGTCTATTTATATATAAATATATCTAAATATATAAGTGTGTGTGTACATGAATCTATGTATGTGTTCATACTGTAGACATCTGGGGCGGCAATCAGTGGGCTGCTCTCAAGGACTGCCAAGGCAAACAAGGCAATAACAAATCCACTTTGCAGATCATCGATCTGCTTCTGCCCTGGCCAAGGTAAACACTCTCAGCTTGAAGTTTGCTTTTCAAAGCGGAGCTTTGGGAGAGGCCACTTCCACCACTCTTGCTTCTTCTTCTTTTTCAGTCTTCTGTCTTTCTCTTTCTAGCGCATGCAGAAACACCATTGAGTGAATAGATGTGTACAAATAACCAATCCAAACGTTATGTTGCGGTTGTGCATCATTTTCAGCACTGACAGTAAAGGTGTTTAAAAGTCCTTGGACTTTTCAGATTTGAAATATTGAACCCAGGGTCATTCTAAACCTTGGATAAATGTAATCCTGGGTTATCTTGTTCCATGTTTCACAATGTTTATGCTTTAGGTTTGTAATTCATCTTGGCTGCACAGGCTGTTTCAGGTTAACAAGTTTGAACATCATTTTACACTTTGTGCCACTACACTACAGCTCTTGAGTAGGATTCATAACCAAGGGTTACATTTTTAAATTGTGTGAAGCATTTTCTAAAAAGTGTTTTTTAACATTTTATTTCTTCATTTATTTTTGATGTGCAAATGTTTTACCAAGTACTTTAGAATACCATGGCAATTTTGTGGTCTTCTCTGAGGTATCATATGGTACTATACCTTGATGCTACATATAAATATGGTGTATTCACCAAAAATATATAATACCACATATATTGTCTCATAACATAGCATATGATAGTACTTTCATAGTGCTTTGATATAGGTTGCCTTCAGACAGTCAAACCTACAGCAGTCATAAAGCACTAAAAGAGGGAATTATAAGCACGGAGCAGATGGCATGAAGGGTGATGGGTCAGTTCAGACAGAGCTGCATTGGTTTTTGGGGACAGTGGATTAACTGAGAGACAAAATCAGCAGGAATTTTACTATTCACTGAAAGCAGAACACACAACAACAAAAGACCTACAGTTTTGCTTCAATTAGCTCTTATTTCCAATGTGAATTGTTTTAAAGCAGCTTTACAAAAAACATTTTTTGTAGTTTTATGTTAAAATGTTAAAATGTTTTATGTGTGAGAAAACTAAATGTGTCTGTGACAATTTCCCATAAGGTTGTGAATCTTCAAATCAGTCTGTCTGCACAGTGTGAAAGTCTGTTGTACCAGATCAACCAAAGTTCGCTGTTCTAAAGGAACCAAAGACTAAGACTTCAAATGCTTTACATTTGCTCTTAATTTTACCTCATGCTGACAAGAAGTAACAACTTAGATGTGAAGTCTTTCCTATATGATGTTATACTAATGGTAATACCTTAACCTCAATACTAATTGTATTTTTGTATATACAGCATCACACCATTGGAACTAAAATTCATGTTCTGTTGTACTGACGTGGAACACAAGGTACAATAAAATGTAAAGAGACATAGTACAGTAGAATGAACTAGTGGTGATGTATGACCTACAAGAGTCTTTTTCTGTCTTTAAGTCTTCTTTAGAGTCTGTGTATGGATCTCTGAAGTTTGCATCAGTCTTTTTCTGATGTGTCTCTTTGTTTCTCTTTCGTGCAAAGAAAAGAAATGTTGTGCAATCCAAGGAGAGTGCGGTGAGGCGCAGGGCAGGAGACAGCCTTCATTGAGTTAGCAAATGAGCCTTGCTACCCTGGAGACCACAGCTTACAATTCGGAAACACTGGCCAGCTCTTCTGCCACAAGCCCCGGTCCTCTGGCCAGCCTTCAGACATGAGGTTAGGGGAAATGAAGCTTGATTGGTCAGCTGCTTGGTTTGGAGACACAAATGAAACGCCTGTGAATATTTTGGTCACTGCTTAAGATCCAAGACATTACTGCTATTAGAGACTGTACTGTGATTTGTATGATGTGGGAACTTTATGTGCGGCTGGTTGTGGGCTACGGCCGGATGTCTGCTGTTTTAGCTTAACTGACTTTAAACTAAAGACCAGTTAAGATACCCAACACTGTTATTCCTGTAATGCCAGGACATGCAAAATGGCGATAATTCCAAGTGGTAAAACTAAATTTATAATATTACTAATAAATCTAAATATTTAAGTATTGTGTATTAATTCATAAAGTTCATATATGGTGGCAATACTGTGGAACAGATTTAAAGAATAGTTAGTGTGTGACACACGTTTTTCCAAACTGCATTTTTGCTCATTTTGATGACCTAGTACCTCACTGATAGTACTGTACACACACATCCAGATATTTTTAGCTTCCAAATTTCAACACTCCTCTTTAAAGGATAAGCTGTTCTACTGCTTGTAAGTGGCTGGGTCAAGGGGAATGGTGATGTCATTTCCTCTTTGGTCCCTTTTCCCTCACAGTTAGAAGCCCAGAAGAGAAAGAGGAGGAAGAAGGTGAGACAGGTAGCCTGGCTGTTATCTTTCATTGCTGTGGCCAGAGTAAAGGATGGTAAACTTAATGTGTTTTATTCTGACCAGAAAATGCTCACTTAGACAGGAAGGTTAAATCTGAACTTCCACATTTTTTTAAAAGCTGCTATTATTTCAGCTAACTATATAATACTATACTTTTTCATACTTTTTGTTTATGTTTATTCATATACACGTATTAATTATTATTTATGAAATAAATATTCCTTAATATATTGGTTAGCGCATTAAGCTGTGATGCATGTTTCAATCAGACTAGCAAAATTTCATAAACCTTTTTCTCTCACCCTTCACTTTTCTTTCTTTATTGCTCTTATACATTAAAGTGTCAAAAAAAACACAAAAGCCTGCTTGAGGTATTTCAAAAAATCTCCAAAAAACAAAGCATAATTCAGAACAAAATCAAAGGATAGACGAAGCATACATTTAATTACCAGATAAAAGCAAGTCCTCCCAACACACATACACACTGTACATGATCTCATTACAGCTCTCATCACTCATGGTCTGGATGAGGAAATGAGGGTGGACCAAAAGGAAGTTCAGGGGTGGCCTGGCAATGTGTTCAGACAAGCTGCATTCTCAGTGTGTGTGTGTGAGTGTGTGTTATAATAGCCCTGCGGCTCATTAACAGTAATCAGTGGAACTTTTCCCCTGTCTGCAACCCCACAGGACTCCCTCAGCTCTCCTGCACAAACATATAATGTCCTTTTATGTATTAATTTATGTCCTATGAGGGACTTGTAATACAGATGCTCTGTCAGGCAAAAGTCAGGCAAAATCTGGGATTTACGCTCCACAAACACGCACACGCGCTCACACGAAAACAACCCAGATACAAGGATAAAAATGCAACAACCAGCACCTATAGGCGCAGCTTGGCTTCACCTTCACACCCACAGAGCTTCTTATCGAGAGCAGGTGGTTTTGTCACCTTGTTGTGATCCGAACAGCAATGGCCCTCTTTGGCGACATAATCGTTGGTTTCTATCTGACTTAAAAGCTTTAGCAGTGTCATCAAAGGCCATGTGCCAGGTTCAATGAAACGTACAGTAGTGCTTCAGAGCCACTAAAAATATGCAGTACACAAGAAGTTAGAGAGATTGGTGGGTAACTATGATATCACATCCAGTGACTGTGGGTGGTTTTAGAGGGGCAACCATGTATTGATAATCCGTTTACAAACGTGATGTATCAATCTTAAAAAAAAAAACATATGCACTAGGGCTGGAAAACAGTTTCCTAATAGATGTTAGCATGATAGCCACAGAGGAGCAACGTTTATAGGCAAAGCAAAGTTGGGGGTGATGAAGATGCACCTAAAAATGTTTTACACCTAAAAGTTTTACAGTTGAATAATAGTGGCTGTACTTGATGCTCACAGAAGTCTTGTAAAATATAGGCCATTCAGAGGGAGGGGCATAAATTGATCTGTCAGGATTACACAGAGATATGCTGTTATTTCACTTGACGGCCCACAAAGAAGAAATAAGCTTTTAAATTTGTGATGTCAGAATGGATAACAGCTTTTTGAATCATAACACCTTCTTTGAGCATCTGTGGCTGTAATCTCTGTCTCAGCTGCGCTGTTCCTGTTGTTTATGAGTTCTCTGAAATAGTGACTATTTTGACACTGCCGGCTCTGCTATCAGGTGAGGTAAATCCTCCTAAACCTGGCAATAATGTCTCAAGGGGTGAAAAGGATTATTAAGGTTCCAAAGTCTTTGGGATGGCCAAGATTCTTAACCTACTTAACCTGATTTACACCATCTTCAAATAAGGGCATAAAAAAACTAAATTACACACCATACAGAGTCATTTTGTGTGGTGTGGACATGCAAATATATGTTGTCCCTTAGTTTGTGAACTAGAAAAAAATTGTGTGTTAAAGTAATAGATGGATTAGAATTTTAACAAATGTAACTCATATAACTCCTTCTTTGCAGATGTATCTGTGATTTGAGCCATGAATTTGTCACTTTACAGTGGGAATACATTTCTTGATGGATGAACTACTGTTATGTTGTCAACGTAGTTTGGCAGAATGTAAGAAGTGCTTTATGTCATGTGGTGATGGCATGTAATGAATGTCATAAATGTCATGAATTTTAATGACATTTTAAAGATACAGGCCAGGTTGATAAATGAGTCTCATGTTAATGTTTAACGTTTAAGCAATATTGAACCCTGGGTTCAATAAGTGTATGATAATTGTGAGATTGTGAATACTGAGCTATAATGACTACTTTTACTTTATGTTTTATTAATATATGTTTTATTAAAAAAACAGCTCACATGTTTAATATTTGAAAGAATGTGAAACATTTTACAAAGAGTCTGGAAGCTGTCACATCATTTTGCAAAAGCCACTGTGAGGAGCTTGTTGACAATCAGACCAAGATCAGATCAAACACATTGTATTCCTCCATTAAACAAAGGACATTAATATTAGGAATATGAGAAGAAGAAGACAGGAGAAATTGCTCCAGACAGCCAGACCACTCTATCAACATAACTGGTTGTGACTGCACTCCCCCATCTTAGACATGTAAATGGGTCAAGCCATCCCTCCTTAACTACTGTGTCCAATGTTTCTTTAATGTATTTGAGTTTGATCCTAGGTGTCCTATGTCCAATATATTTCTATAACGTAAGACTAAAGACGTCTCTGGGGCCTATTGGGTTCATTCACAGACTCTTTCTCACACAGATAAATGTGTTTGGGATTTTCTACAGATCTGTATGTAATCAGAGTTTACAGGGAAAACTAATATACTGCAGGTATGTTTGATACACAGTCTGAAACCTGCTACCACATCTGCATTCACACACATTCATTGCCATGTTGTGTTTGCATGTCATGACAATCAAACCTCATTTAAATCAATGAGGCTTTCAGTCTTCAAAATTGTAAAATTTCAACATAGTCATAGAGACTAATGACCTGAGAGTAAAATGGGCTCACGTGTGTCTCTGGTTGCTATATGACCAATATCATTTTTTCCACAACTAGCCAGACACTCAAACCAAATCCACTAACTTCAGCAAGAAATGAAATTAGAAGGTGTACAGACAATTCCTAAGTTTGATGGGCACATGAGACAAGAAACAAATGTTTGAATAGCAGATTTCAATGGATAAAGCACTTAATGGTCTTATAAACAAAATGCAGGTCAATGTAACAAACAATTAAATTAATCAGATTGTTTAGGGGCAGGACCAGGGCAACACATTTAATATAAAGAGACTTACTGTACAGTTCAGCAAACTCATTTGCATATATTTTTACAAACATTACTAATTTACATACTATTATTTGTGTTTTCTAAGACTCAAACCCATAATCTTGGTTGCCAGTTGCACTACAAACACATCTCTGCATGTATAATGTGTTTATACTTGGTCATTTCTGTCTATTCACTTACATGAATGAAAAATAACTGGCGACCTCTCATCTCTCCCTCCCACACATGGTTCTTTCACTGATCCCATCCCCTAAACCCCTCCTCTTCCTCCTCCTCTTCCCCTCCCACCTTTGTGAGTCTGAATGCGGAGCACGACAGGATTAGCACCCCGTTAATGGTGCTTATCAGTGCATGTGAGTGCAACAGCATAGCCGTTTTGTGGGCTAATCTGTGGAGAGAAAGAACAAATCCATGCTGAGCTCTCCACAGTGTTGCTGGCAACACCCTGACCTGCCCCTCAGTGCCTCTCCTGCAATCCTCACACGTAAGGGAAGCACTCTGTTGCTGTCCTACCGTGGAGCCAGTCCACATGTAGACCATATCTGTTTTGAGCATTTCTGTCTAGAGTATCTGTCTAGTATATGAAGAAAATTATTATGAGAAATCTATCTGAGACACTTACAGTATTTTCCACCCACTTATTCTGCTTTTATTGGGGCTTAAATTGAATTTAAATTGAATCATGACTTTCAAATAAGAGGAACATGGAAGCAAGCAAATAAACCAAAAGGCAAACAGAACAGTGGCAGTTTGAACTAGTGAGTTTTGAGATATAGAAACAAATGTTTTATATGTTTAAAATGTTTTATTGTATGAGCCACAAAAATACATTATAATTTATAAATTATGTATTAAGGTGTAATTTTAAATTAATGTAAATACATTTTTTTATTTAAAAAAAAATTGTGAGCCTAAAGCCATGGTGTAAACAAAAGAAAATGTCCTAACTTTAAATTCAGCTTGTTGTTGTGTGTTGTTGAGCTGCCGTTGCCATCAGTTGTCAAACTAAGATGTTTTGCTATACAGCAGAGAGGAGCTTGGCTTCATTTTCCCAGGATGGAGCTCAGTGGCTCTGTGTGGCTGTAGACTTCTGCTGTAAGTGGGAGCTGGGACATTTGCTTTAGTCAGACATGACCATGAAACATTAGCCAGACCACCTAGAACCAGAGTAAGTGCAGTAAACTGTTTGGTTATCCTGCCTCCACTTCTTCCCAAAACTATATTTAATGGTTCCCATAAAGAACGGTCCCAGAATGATTTGGGAACCGCCTGCCCCCAAAGTAAACGATGAAGATGAAATGGCATTTGTGTGGCTCAGTATTTACTGGCCTTTCATGTTAGTGTTGGGTCAGTTACTGCTTTTAAGTTTCCAATTGTTAAAAATACATTTTCATTGCATACATTGTTTTAAATTCAGTTATGTATTAACTGTATCAAACGAATGGGTATGATTTTGTTGAGTGTTGTTCTAGCACAGATAGGTTAGAGGTACAATCCTTACATGAGACACAAGAGCTGGCAAGCTGAACATTTGGTGGCATTAAATGGTGGCCAGAACTTTATATACAACCCTACTGTTCCACAAGAGTCTTCCTAACAAATAAATGTGTGCAAACAAAAGTGGCATTTAGTCAATCTCCAAATATACAAACACAAAAATACTGTAGTGCAGCACAGTCTTAAAACAAGCCGGCCATATTTCAAATATTTTCCTACTGCCTTTTCATAGAAAAACATAAAACTAAAACTATTCTTTAGTTTAATCTTATTTTTATTTTAAGTTTATTTTAATCCAGCATGTGAGTGTGGGGGTGGTTTTAATTTACACCGAACATTATAAATGCAAATGCAGAATATAGTTTCATAATCCCGGCAGTGATTTTTATTTTAACAGAAAACCTGATAGTTTAAACAAATGAAATAATGAAACTAAGTAAGTCCAACAATGTATATAAACAGCATGTGTTTTCTGACATGTATGATGTAAATTGCACACTCTTGCACCATGGAGTCACTGTACATTGGAGCACTTTTATAAACATTGTGCCTTATTGTAATATGGTATCCATTGCAATTAGTGCTAATATATATCAACGTACCATGGTATCGTACCATGGTATTGATACAGAAGTGTAATACTGTAGTGATGATTACGGTAAAATAGTGTGTCTGGCTACACTTGATTAATCTTAAAAACTAGCCTCTTCCATCTTTCCAAATGCACAGCTGCAAACCTTCGAGTGATGATAACATTCAGACGTTTATATTTTAAGAGAGCTGTTTTATGTATTTATCTTCTGAATATGGACATTAATTAGGTCAGTAAGTCAGCTTGGTGGCACGTTTTTCGCTCTTACAAACCATGTTTATGACATTTGCATCGGTTAAATCATTATGATGTCATTAGTTCTGGATGTTCGGTGGGTAGATGACGGTCATGCGTCAAGATTGATCAAAGCTCAGTAATCCATTAGGAAATCTGTCTGTGAAATGATTCTAAATAAATGTTTCTGTCTCTTTTAGTGATCCAGCTATCCAACTAGAGTCAACTACAGGTTAAAATTTCATTAAAAGTTATGATTGAAAATGTGCAAACTTTGTAAATGCAGGATGTTGCTTATTAATTTAAAATCCAAGCCAGTTTAAAGTGGGTTTAGTGGAGTCACCCGGAGCACAAAAGATTTATGATCAGTTCCTACTGCAGCTCTACAGTAGATCATGTGTGGAGACAGACTCTCTACTTATAAACCATCTACACATGCACTCATAAACACAGACATGAATGTACTGCACTGAACCCACAAACATATGAATATTAAAACAAATGAATATTTTGGGCACCGGGTTGGTTGAAACTTCTGACTAGGTATATAATATTTTGGGCTGTACCGTGTTTACTGAATTATCTGTAACCATAAGAGAAGTGGTCACTAATGTGATTACACTTTAGTTGTTTACACTTTAGAGCAATTCATTTGTGACTGTCAGCGCTATAATCGAACCAGCAACCTACCGAATACAAGCTCAACTCCCTTACCAATAAACCACAACTGCCCCAATTGCAGTAAGCAAGGCAGTGCAAGGACAGCCTGGAGACTCAAATCTTTCGCTCATTGTTTGTTGTGCATGGAAAGTAAAGTAAAAAAAGTTATTGATAGACTTTAGGTAGCATCTCAACTAATAAAGTGAATAAAGACATTTAATGTACAGCTAACTGGCTTAGGATAACTATAGCCAACAAGCTGCCTTTGTCATACATAGGGTATGTGGAATTGGATACCTAAGTTATGGGACTGATCATACTAAAGAGTGGAGGCTCAGTGAGTGTGCTTGCCCATTGTCAATGTGTGTAAAGTAACCCCTGTGGTTTCACTGTATGTCTGCTGACCAGGAAAGAATGAGTGAGCATAGACCCTGACAAAGTGTGTGCAGTTAAGCAGTGGCTAATACCAGCATCCTAAATGAACTTAGGTCACTTCTGTATCAGTTTTTATTGAGGGTTTATCTGAAATTGCTGCCTGATGCAGTTAATATCTGCCTGTGAGACAGTTGTATCAGGATAGAGGATTGGTTTAAGCAGTCTTTGTCTCCCCTGTGTCAGTCTGCCTTTGAGCAACATAGAGATAAGATGACTAGTGCTCCAGCACTTGGGTACCCAAATTTTGCCCTTCTATTTGTTTTGGAGACAGATGCTAGCAACCTTGATTTAGGTGTTGTGTTATATCAGGAAGAAGTATCAGGAATGAAGAAAGGATGTGATTGTCTATGCGAGTAGAAGGTTATGTGGAGTATAATAAAATTATCAAAATTATAGCAGCTTGAAGTTAAAGCATTTGTCCAAGTGAGATGTAAGCTGTAAAGAACAAGTCAACCCACCAAGAGAGAGTAGAGTTATTCAAGACAGTGTTGTCCCTATTGAATTTGAGAGAAAGTAGGACTCTTGTATCTTGTAGTTGAAGATGTTCACACTGTAGAGTGCTACCAGATGCATTTGCCTGCATGCTTCTAGTCATGTTCTAGTCAGGTTCTTAAGTGTCCATGATCAACTAGGGCACCAGAAAACAGAAGTAACTTATTAAAAGTGTTTCTGGTTGGGTTTGTATAGGGATATAGAGATATCCCTTATAATTTTGCCTCAGTGACCAAGAGCGTACATTATTTAATGATATTCAATATTTAGTGTTTGTGAACATGTTTCTGTGGGACTGGCAATGTATTTTAAGGCTCATCACAGACTCTATGACACCAGCGTCATTATTTATTCTAATGCGATAGTATGTGTACGTGAGAATGTGTGTGTGTTTGTAAAAGCAACTGTCACAGGAAGCGCTACGCCTCCTAATACACAAACAATCTCTGGAATCTGTTACCAAGCCTTAACCCTTTCCTCTCAAGAAATTATAGGATCTGAGATGTTTTCATTTAAATTATAACACCAACCATGGTAACTTTTAAACAGCCAGGGCCACAATAATGATGGTTACTACATTGTGAATGTGCATCAGCTAATGGTGTGGCCCCAAAATATCTGTGGACATCTACCCTTATTTATTTGGAAGACATTTGGAAGTGAATTCAAGGTATACTTTTTTTATTAGTAGTACTTGTGTTCACTGGGATCAAACCCACAACCATAGGGCTGCTAACGCAACACTCTACCAATTGAGCTACACAGGAACACAGTTATTTAGATAAATTATATATAATTATAGATAACTATAATTAATCTATGAAAGTCATTGCATTAGATAAACGTTGATCAAACCAGGTACTGTAAAAGCTATAAAAGATTTTGTAAAGAAATTAAATTAGTACACTTATGCATATCTGTAGTGTAGAAATATATTTTGGGACCACAGTATGTGTTTGTCTTCCACATGTCCAGGCAGTTTCATTAGTCTTCTTCTGAGCTCAATGTCAAAGGCAGGAAATATTATCTCCTCAACATTGTGTAAACTCAGGAGACCACAGTACCCCGGACTCATCCCTTTATAAACACACCTCACATAAAGAACACACACACAGATTGACATATACATTACAGCATGACTACTACAAAGATCAGCATGTATACAGTATGTACAAATTATCTGTATATTTCTTCTTCAAATCTAGTTCACATAAGTATGCAAACATGTCAAAACACTTACACAAGCTCATTCAAGAGCAGTTGTATATAGTACTATAAAGCACAATGTATAGCCAGAAGACAATGTCATTTCTCAGAGTTCTTACATACTGTAGCTCTTTAGAAACTTTATGTTTTCAGTTATATTTTATTTCGGTATCAACATTTCCTCAGATATATACAAACATTTCTTGGAAAGTGAGGCCCATGTTGACATACAATGAGAGTATCCGGCTACAAAATTTAAGTGAACAGTAAATCTCATATCATTAAGATTACTGGGGTCTGTTTCTCAGGAGAAAAATATAAGCCTAAGGCGTAACTCCATTCAATCTCACTGCTGTCCATGAGAAACAATTGTGATACTAAACGTGATAGTCAGTTAAAATTTGTCTGTACTCTGGCTATTTACAATACACAAATTTATGACACCTACACATTTGGCAGACACTTTTAGGTATAGTGACACAATAAATTCAAGGAATTTTCGTTAGTGCTTGCAATCCCTGGGATTGAACCCACAACCTTTGCACTGCTGATGCAATGCTCTACCAGTTAAGCTAGTGAACTTCTGCGCTGCCACCAGCAGAATCTTTCTCTAAATCCTGATGAAGTTATTTAATCTTGGTTCACAAATGCTTGTGACCATGAGAGTGATGGGAAGAGCTAAAAGAGTTTGACCTGGTATAACCCCTTGGTCTCTAGAATTTTCCCCACGCACCCTCAGGGACCTCCAGCTTGCCAACACATCTCCTCAAATCTGTTCTCAAGACCACATCTAGCCCATCTGAGCAGGGCCCATGGGACTCAGTGACGACCCAGGATATCCTTCTTATGCCTGCTTATGGTTGCCTGGCCAACCAGAAGGCACCACTTAAGGAATAGTCTGTAACTGTCAATGGTAATGGAAATGGTCATGTGAAAACATTATTAATTAATGATATTAATGTTGCATGTCTTGCACACTTGCACTGCAGCTTGAAGCATAACTATATCTAATGGGTAGTGACATTTATACATTATGCTTTCTTATTTGTTTTGGGTTTGGCTTTGAGTGGTTTGGCGTTGTCTTCAGAATTGCCACAGAATTTTAACACCAAGTATTCACAAACTCACCCTCACCCCTGTTACAACGGAGGAAATTTCTCAGAGTTATTTCTCAGAGATTACTCTTTCATAGCTCTGAATGATTTGATGTAGATCTAGTGGTGTCTTATTTAAATATCAACTTTGTCTCAAGCCTGGAAAATCACACAATAACATTATATAATAACTATAGATACAAATGTGATGTTATACAAATGTCATGTGATCTTGGGTGGAGAAATGTTTTGATGATCTTTTGATGGGAAATGTTTAAATTCATATTGAAATCACAGTCTTTTGATTGCAGGCCTTGATCTGACTATTATGACACTGAGATGTTTTCTGAAACTACAGAGAAGATTACAAAAGACTTTATCTATCTCAAACATCTGTGAGAAAAATCTGTGACTCACTGTCTAAAAGAAACAATGATATCCATTTTGTGTTCTTTCTTAAAGAGTTGCAACAATTTTACAATGACAAAGTTTGCGTGTTAAACAGTAAATGTCAGTGCACTTTAACAGCGACAACATCAGTATGTTGAAACAATGACAGCCTCTGTGTTGCCAGTGTTCAGGCTAGAACAAACACAGAAAACATTTACATGGATACCAAAATGCTGCAAGAAAAGTCACATAATTGGCATTTGCCAGTAAACAGCTTCCTCCTCACATTTCTATCAAGGATTTAAGTTGCCAAAAATAGCACTTTTTTATTCTTTTTTTAAAACTTTTTTACTAAATGTCCCACAAAGAAACATTACAAGTCCAATGGACCTAAGACACATACATGAAGACTTGAATAAAAAAGGAACACTCTACAACTACATAAAAACACTGAAAACTACTTATGACACCAAACCACAGATGCAATTTAATATTTTGTATCTGTATCAAATAAAACATCTCTGGTTACTTGACTGTGACCCTGTTCCCTGAAAACGCAGGAACAAGATGCTGTGTTTCATAACACTTATGAGAACATTCTTTGTTCAATCGGTTGTGAAGCACGCATGTCAAACACGCCGAGAACTCAACTTAACCTCCAGCGGTGACTTCATTGGAATCTGCATCCATGAAGGCTTTAAATTGGCATGAAACAAATGCATTTTCAGCCTGTAACTTTGTCTGAAGGGACACCTAGACACGCCCACAGTGTGGCAATGAGGCACGTCACATCATTTCCCGCTTTTTTATGGAAGGTCAGCATTTTTTCATGCTTTTTTAGACAAGAGGCCCCTTCAGGGTTAGTGTGCACAAACACTAAAGAGGTCTCAAACATGACCTTGGGATGTTGATTCAAGGACATGCAAGGCCAGAGAACCATGGACATCTTACCTGATACACATGAGAGCCTGACGCATTACATACCGACTACATATCTTCAATTCTTTTTAGAAAAGTAATAGCCATGGAAAAACATTTTTAGCTTTTAGTTTAAAACTAAAACCCTGTGCCTAAGATTAATAACATGATAGCTGCTGGAGGAAGTACAATTAATATGCCAATCAAGGTAATGGCCTCTAATCAAAATGATGGACTGTACTTCAGCCCTTGCAAGAAGCATCTGTCATTACAATCTTACAATGGCAACGCACTTAGAATGAAAGTCAAGGTGAGAAATGTTCGCACAGCTCAACTAGCATTTCCGTAGCTCAACCGGTAGAACATTGTGTTGGCAGCACAAAGGTTGTGGGTTCAATACAAGGGAATGCAATGACAGAGAAAAAAATGTATACCTTGAATTCACTGTGAGTTGCTTTGGATAAAAGTGTCTGATAAATATAAAAGGGCATGAAGGCAACTGCCCTTATCTGCCTCTGGGGTTGGTCCTTGATTGAAATTCTGTGCATTTAAACGACAACTGAACATTTAACATTTTAAAAAAGTCTCAAGGATTTCTTTTTTAAGCAGAGATGATGATCTTAATGTGGGTCTCCGTCCCTGAAGAAAGCGAGGCAAGCACAGAGTACTTTGTGAAGCAGTGCAAACACTCGCTGGATTCAAAGAGTGAGGGCAACATGTTCTTCCCTCAGGCACTCAAAACAAACCTCATGAGCGTCTTAATCAGGGAGGGAATTAGAGAAGGGAAGAACACATCTCCTGTTCTAAGACATGGTTAATATTGTTAAAATTCTTTCTTTTTCAACAGACAGTCAGGCTGCACAGATGACAACACACACACAAACCACTCCCTGAAGTCAAAGAAATCTGAAGACACGTTTGTTTCATGTCAATTTATAGCCTCCATGGATGCGCATTCCTATGACATCACCGCCTAAGGTTATTTAAGTCAAGTTCTCCATGTGTTTGACACACATGTTTCAAAACCAGTGGAACAAAGAATGTTCTTATTAGCATTATAACATGCAGCATTAAATGTAGCTTTTGATAGGGAACACAACCATAGCACCCATTTATGTCCCCACCAGTTTGTTTATTTATTCAAGTGACTGAAAATGTTCATATCTCAGGAAATGACATATGTAATCCAGAGCCTAGACAGGTTAGAAGTTAAAGATCATATGGTAGTTGCTCAAATACTCAATGGCAGAGATGGGACCAAGTTCAAAAGCAGTTCAGAATTTTATGAATGTACTTACACAGGATATCAGACAATGTTTCCTGTTACAGCATTGTGAGACGGATAGAGACAGAGAAATTCAGAGAGAGAGAGAGAGAGAGAGAGAGGGAACGAGTGAGAGAGTACCCATCCGTAACCAGAGCCAGGTTTAAGCAATTATCTCTGATAATTAGATCGCAAGCCCTTAACAGAGCCAGATACACACACACACACATACACACACATACAGCCCTTCGGCTCCTGTACAACAACACAAGGACCTTTAATTCATTCTACCAATGGACACTCAAAAATAAGGCCAAATTAGGAGGCTGAGCTGGGCACCAAACAGCTGGCCTTGGGTTCCGGAATGTACCCACTTTAGCCCATTGATACTTAAGATACCTAATAAAGCTGACCTCGGCTGAATGTAACGTGTGCATTTTAGGTGAGCTACTTTACAGTCAAGCCAAGTACACGGGAAATTGTATTAGACACAGTTTGTATTGGGACTGGAATTAATTGTTCTCCTCAAAAGGCCAAATAATACAAAAGATGTCCAAATGCAAATGTCTGTCTCTAGCGCTCACAGGAAGAGACGAGTGGAGCCTTCGTTTTATAGACAAAATTGAAGAGCTGATTCACTGCTTGATTGGATGATGGATGGAGCAAACAAGATGGAAAAGACAGCTGGGGAAATGGATGTCCTCCAGACTAGATTCCATGAAATCAAAACTGGACTAATGTAGCTTTTAGTCTAGCT